>QQSS02203402.1:0-24600 GCA_003687565.2 Craspedacusta sowerbii
GCTAAAAAATTCTTCATTGAACTCCAGTGGGTTCATGCTGGGATGCCGGTAAATAACTCCCACGATGGTATTTACTCATAATTTACTCATATACTCATTTTATATATTTTTATATTTATATATATTTTTTATATATCTCATTTCATATACTCATATACTCATACTAATTTACTCATTTACTCATATTTACTCATGGTATTTACTTTAACCATAGTTAATAAGCACGAATTACAATTTATTAGAGTTTTCAACGCCGTAAAAAAAATTAAGATGACCTCCCGTACAAAAGACTCTCAAAGCAAATACAACAAATTGGGCACAACAGCAACAACATCTTTTCTCGCTATATGAGTAAGGTTACATGCTTTGAAGTCAAACAAAATTACTATAGGTGCGTACCAAACAAACATAAGAATTAAGGCACATACCCTAAGTAGGTCTTGATCCATTTTCCTGATTTCAATAATCTAATTTCATTACGGACTTCGGCGTAGGAACAAGACTTCGTTGCCCCAAATCCCTTCGGGCTTCGGGAAAGCAAACCCGCACGCAAAAGGTGCACCAGTAGGCTTGCTGTCTTCAGCAAGTACCATTGTCTTCCATTGCCACCCTGTTGGGTGGTGCATCTCCTCCACAGGCGCAGTAGGTCTCTGGAGCAGCTTCTCAGTTGGCGTGCTGCAGGGGTAATAGATTAGAACGACAACAAGCAGCAAGGGAAGGCACTCGGCGTCCTTCCTTACTTTCTGGGGCAATAATGCTAGCAGTATGATATGTTTTCACATACTTAGCTCAGCTTCTTGGTTTTCCATGGGTAAGTTACAAGACATCAGCAAAATAAGGCCAACAAGACACTCCAAAGCAGGTCCCGCAAGACACGTAGCGTTTAAACTGAAGCAAAAACGCTACGTGATTCAGCAAGGCCTCCAAAACATGAAAAATCAAGTATTGGCACACATAATATAGCACTTGCATAGGACTTGTACTTGCGCTATAAGAAAAGTACTATAGCACTATAACACAAGTGCTATAAGACAAGTAAATCAACAACATAATCACATAATTCTCTCATGCCCGGATGTAGCAAAATTTGGTAATTTGCCACTCAGTGCCAAATCTAGATCACGTGAGTTGGAAAAGCCAAAAAATGGAAGTAGGAGGAACCAAAATCTAGAAAGATAGGGAAATAGTGATGTTGGGAATAACAGGTTTTATAGTTTTATCCACAAGGAACGATGTTTTGCAGTTGAGCACTATTCAATAGCAAATAGACTGACAAACAGATAATTCTGCACGAGTTCGGACGCTGGGACAAGGTTATCTTGACGATGTAGCACGTTTACAGTCAATCGTCAACAAAATCAACCACTGGCGATTGATAGACAATTGTGATCTATACAACAGGCACTCCCTGGATCACTAGCAAAAACAGCAAAATCGGCGCCATCGTTCATGCGATGACCTGCATCTACAAAAACAGAGTTTTAACTTGTAGGCATGCTTCTAGCAGCAATTATTTGTGACTATTTTGAACATTTTTTTTAGATAGATTAACCAATGCTATGGCTTTACAATAGAAATTTGAGAGGGCTTTTTACAGGGAGCTTTATAACCATTATACTATCTCTGAAGTCAAGTCATTTTAGAATAGAAAGCATGTATGTGCGACTAACTTAATGCAGTTTACTTAACTTTAATAAATTTCCGATTTAAGTCTTCAATGAGACGCTATCAGCTCATTCTCAAAAGTTATTTGAACAACAAGACCGAATCATCAGAAATTATTTTTCAAAAATTTAAATAGCAGTGTTCAGTCGCTTTTACTAGCACTTTAAACTTGAAGACGTGTGTTAAGCCCTAATATTTTCCAGTAAATACTAAATAAATAAACGGTTTTGTCGACTGCATGGTATTGTAATTTGCGAAGTTGCATTTGCTTTTCTGTTACGATTGATAGCCGTCTGTGTCTCGTGGTTCACGTAGAGCAGAGCAAATGATAGAGAAGAGGTATTGAACTACAGG
Source organism: Craspedacusta sowerbii (assembly GCA_003687565.2). NCBI lineage: Eukaryota > Metazoa > Cnidaria > Hydrozoa > Limnomedusae > Olindiidae > Craspedacusta > Craspedacusta sowerbii. Next base: position 2,020 of record QQSS02203402.1, read on the forward strand.
TTTTTCAGCTTTTGACTTCTAAGACGCTTGCTTGCGTTTTAGTGCTTAAAGGTGTGAATGTTCGAGTGTCTGTGTGCCTGTGGTGTCGGTGGCAGTGGATGGCAAGGATCTGCGTCTCGAAACTTTTTGAGTTTCGAAAAGGTTTGAGACGAGACGGAGATCCGTCACGAAACAAACGAGAAGTTTCGAGACAAGACGGAGGCCCGTCTCGAAACAAACGAGAAGTTTCGAGACGAGAAGGACATCGGCCTCGTTTCAAACGAGATGAGAAATTTCTCTAAATTTCTCGTTTCAAACGAGAATGAGTTTCGAAAAGTTTCGTGATTAGATGGACGCCCGTCTCGAGACAAACGAGAAGTTTCGAGACGAGAAGGACATCGGTCTCGTTTCAAACGAGACGAAATATTTCTCGAAACGAATGCAGACGAGAAACAAATGAGAATGAGTTTTGAGACGCAGACCCTTAGTGGATGGCAGATTTTGCAAGGATGGATTTGCATGCGTCGTTCTGCGTTCGTGCGCTGACACACACAACCAGGGAGGATCTTATGACTTTGGGCCAAGACAGGCACAAAATCACAGTAGGCAATTTAGCTTTTCTAAATGACCACCCGAGTGTTTCTAATTCTAGAATTAGTCGCCGCAATGTATTCCTGATTTGGGAAGCTTTGCAAGTAGCTGGAGCTCGATAGAATTAGTGTTATATTTATAATGGAAAGAGTACTTTGAATTTTGTAAGGTTATTTCTAGTACAATTTTCGTCTTGTGGTTCCCTTTCTTTAATAGATACGTTTACTACCACTTTAAACTTGAAGACGTCTGTCGACCCTTTACATTTTCCAGAAAATCTTTGTCTTCCTTTGTCTCTTTTCAATCAGTGTTTTGAACTCGTGTATTAAGATTGCTGCTTTTCAACGTTTTCCAAGTCTTGTGTATCGTTATGTTAGCGCAACTGTTATTGAGGAGTTCTCCACATAATTATCATTAGTCCCTGTAAGGTGTCTTACATGTTTGCGTAGACGACTTTGCGATCAGCAGCAATGTTAGATGGCCAGCGATAGCTTACAGTATTCTACAATGATAAGCTTATTCAGCAATTCAACGGGGCAGCAAAAGTTGATGAAGTGACCAGGGGCAGGTGAAGTTGAAAATTTCCCCAAAATTCGCGAACGTCCTTTGTGGATCACATCGGGCCTTGCATCGTATGTAATAGACTTAATCGTTTGGGCCTCGGCCTTTGTGAGTGCTAGGTCCTGTTGCTGCAATAGCTTATGCAATTTCACTACCTTCGAAGCTACTTCCTTTACTGGATCCTCTTTAGTTTGCTACTGGTACAACAATAATCTTCTAAGTGCGAGGGGTTACAACATTGAGATCGTTATAAGTTACTTTCCCTTGGTAAGGTTCGCCGCAGGTATCTCCACGCCATGCACGACAAAGCAAGCGCCTAACGTCGGGGTATTCAGTCACCTGAAGCCTTCCGTGCGAACAAAATTAACGATCAGTTGCTTGGTACGAACGTCATAAATTTAGGCGTTTTACCTGGTTTTTGTTTTGTTTTGTTTTTTTTTTTGCGCTTTTTCCCCCAAAATTTCTGAGTTAAGAGTTGGCCAGGATAAGTGGTACTATCCAGTAACCACCAACGGCATTATAAAGCCCCCCCCCCCCAACACACACACACACACACACAACATCGTTATGCCCCATTCACATATACAAACAAAAATACAAGAAACCAGGTGCACTCCTGCAGGGTATCTTTTGGCAAAGCACATTGAAATTAAACCTTGAATCCACGGCTTGCACGACGACCACGGGCACGTTCGAACTTGCGGCCTTTAGAACGCACGTAAGGCCTGAAAATGAATTTGCTTGGTTACAGCCCCAAACAAACGAACAATAAAACTTACAATCGACCAAGAAACCACAGAACACAAGATACTCGGAAATACAACGGCTCGCAGTTCAACGGTAAAGAACGCTACGCTGCAATTACACAACAACAAATTATAATTAATTACAAGACAACAAAACTAACTCCCGTATTAGCAAGGTCGGATACATATCAAGAATGACTTGAAACATCTAGCAAGCAAATCTAAATAACAAACAAGTCAGAACAAAATTTTTCACGGTCATAGACTTGCTAAGAGCATAGGCTAGCAACATACTTGGTGGTCGAATGCGGCACACCAGGAGCCTTTCCAAAATGTCTGCAGGATTCACGGCTAGACCTGGGTCCCTGCATCAGTAGGGTGTTCTTTCCAGTTGGGGCTGCCATAGCCAGCTGGTCAAAGGTCAGGCACTCCCCACCGGCCTTGAGAATTCTTGTTCTTGCAGTTTCGGTGAAGCGCAGAGCACAGATCTGGAAAACGATAGAATGTATCATTGCCGACACTGCACAAAGTTAGACATGACCTCCACTTCTATTTCGAAACTGCGGCTTTGTTTACCTATCAACCTGGGGCCATTTCTTAAAACGCCTTTTGTTCTTGGAAAACAATGTAAACCACAAATATGATGGGGAATGGATAAAATACCATGCAAATATAATTACAGAATAAGACCAGGACTGTCAAATGGCACTCATTGATCAAGAAGACCAAACTACAAATGTGACTAACTCAATTTCCAGCACATTTCAGTTAATGACTGACAAGCTCAAAAAAAAAATCAATATACATTCGTAAGACAGATAAAGTCTACAGACAGCAGTGAAACTTACGGACAAGTCCTCATAAAATCTAAAATTGCTTATGGCCTAGTACAACTGAAAGAAGGGTTTGTATGCATACTAGCGAAAATCACCCTCACCTTCAACTTCGGGACATCAAGAAGACGAAGGTCATTGGTAACAGTGCCAACAATAACGCATATCTTGTCACTACATCCAGGCTTGGCCATGCGGCGAACCTAAATAAAAAATGACTCATAGGTAAGTAATGACATAAATTAATACATCTCTATTCCAACACAAAAAGGAAGGATTTCACATGTTCACAGAAACCTTAGTAGCAAGATCCGGGTAATAGAGGTAACCAATACAATATTTCAATCATCTTTCTCAAGGAATTAATTTATTTAGGTCTAACAATTATGTTATCATACAGTCATGAGTCTAAATAGGCAATATGAAGTTCTACCAAAAAAAACTGATTGCCTTGATCAGCTTTCACATTGTCACCAATGTTGTCTGAAGACCGTCGTGAAAAGTCTCATCAATTCAAGGCGAAAACCTTTTTTGAAGGCTTTGTGTTTACAAAACAATACTTAAATAATGCTGTGATTCCAGGATAGGTATAGCATAAGTTTCAAAACAAGGCTTTTCTTATCCAGGACCATTAAACTTGGGTATGGTTAACAGCTCTCTAGCATGGCACTTTAGTGACATTTTTCTGTGTCAACGTAACTTATACGTTTTAGAAAAGGACTAAGTTATGAATACTAAAATTAACCTGAACTGAAATTCTAAATCAAATCAAAAAGTTGGATTTTGACATGTAGAAAATCTACTTATTTACAAATCAAGCAGTACTAAAATAATGTTAATGCTGCAATGGATAAAAACTAAGGCCACTATAAATACTTCTCTTAAGATAATAGTTGAGAACGATATAAACCTAATCAAGAATGTTGCGGGAAAAGTCTCTCTTAGACGATCATCATGAAATTTTTCAAAACCTTACGCCAATGGTCAAACCTTATGAAAACCATTTCAGCTCTATAGCTGGCAATAAGTCCAGTCAATTCAGAGTGGGGTGGTTACAATTCTATATTAATATTAATTTAAGATTTATAGTACTGCGCTTTAGAGCAGCAAAATAACCTGAAAAATATCTGAAAATAAAAAGTTTCACTTAAGAACTTGGAAATCTCAAATGTAAAAATGGCCTAAAGCCTTAGCCACCACTATCCAGAAACACGAGTGATACATTCCTAACAAAAAAAGGCAAAACAAAGAGAAAGAGCTAGCATTTTCCATGCATAAGCGTAGGCAACATATCAAACTTACAATACGAGCGATCGACACAGGGGGACGATTGGTCCTGCTCATGAAAAGCCTCTTCAAAACGACTTTGTTGAATCGTGAGTCCGTTCGGCGGGCTAAGAATCGGTAGAGCTAAACCATGCAAAGCATAAATGCAACAATCCTACAACAATAATCGTTTCGCACAATATGAAGTAAAAAAAGAGTTACATATATCGAACATTTTCAGACAAATGATATGCATATACTAGTGGGAGAGGATGCGAATCAATTAATAAGCAACTACTCTGGGAATGGTAACCTGAAAGTGAGTGAGTTCTTCGTATTTGTATTGTGTTCAATGTGTGATCTGCATTTAGTATTAGTAGGCACTCAAAATATTCGTATTTGTATTGTGTTCAATGTGTGATCTGCATTTAGTATTAGTAGGCACTCAATTCTCTGCAAATAGGGTAATTTTAATATTAATTTCATGTATTCTTTAACTTGCAGAGCCTAAACATTATGAGATTGGGAAAATTTGACACGGGCGAGGACGCGAGAGTCCAGTACTGGAGACCATTTCTGGTGGTAGATGTCATGAACGAAGAAAATTTTGTATAAAAATGCGGACTATGAACTTGGCAATATTTTATGCCTTGAAGATATGGCCGATATTAGCAGTGCAATTGGAGAAGGTCATGATAAGGTCAGCTCTTTTCCGCAGTAGAGTAATCTTTTTAATAGTTTTGTTCGGTTGCCATACGCTGCAGCCGTAAGAGAGGCGAGGAAAGAACATGGAATGATAAAATAAACCTAATGGCACTCCAGGCGATTCGCGTACGCACATTACAAGCACACCGCTTGCTAGCTAGGCTAGCTTTTTCACTGACATACACTCACAAGTGGTGGGACCAAAGCAGTTCCCCACCAAGCAGCTAGCCGTTAATCCTACTTGAAAACTGCAATTTAAACGTGAAAAATTGCAAACATTTGCATACGAAACTTAAGATGACAGCTTTCGAAGCAACTGACAAGCTCTCACATACCTTAACAAGAAGCCTAATGTACGGATCCTGAGAAGCAGGCTCTCGCCGTTGCTTCTTCTTGTCGTAGCGATGATCGATGTCGATACCCTACAGAAAATGGAAGTCCAAACCTGATTTGCAAAAGGTTCCATGTCATTCCCGCCAGAGATTTAAAAGATATATGTCGATTTAAACACTGCAAGGAAGTAACGTAGCGATCGTCATCCTTACCATGTTGATCGTGGAAAGAAAGGGTGGTAAAACTCCGACCACCAGAAACAAAACTCTGCATTAGCCTAATGCCACATGGCACTGTCGGTGGTAAGGCTATACTCCAGGCCCATGGAAGACTGCCTGAGCACAATCAATTGCAAGTACTCGACTTAACTTCATGCGGATTGCTACAAAACAACACAAAAACTTTCAGCCAAGAAGTAGCCCGAATCATCATCATCATCATCATCATCAGAAGAAGAAGAAGACGAAGGAGAAGTAGTAGTAGAAGATAGGAAGATGACGTGATACACCAATCGGTCAATAAATGACGCTACAAACGCTCACTCAGCAAAGCAGTTTTTCAAATGCGTAGGTATTGGTGTTAAACTTATTTTTGTTTCATTCAAGTCTGGGTTAATTTTGTATAAATAATCCGCTCGCCAGTGTTTGCAATCTGGAGTTACTTATAAATTTGCTTGTGCAGCCTGTAATGCCTGGTACATTGGAGAATACTCCAGACATCTTAAAACTCGGATTGATGAGCACTTGGAAAAAGATAAGTCTTTCCATATTGACAAACATTGGCAAGCAATTGACGACTGCAAGCTCCAATGTTCGCATCTTTGTTTTTCTGTTTTAGATGAAGCCTCGATGGAGTTTCAACATAAACAGAAGGAGACCATGTTTATTCTATGGATAAAAGCTGACCTTAATGCCCAACCACACCATCTAGCTCTAACTTTTTCTATCTAGATATATTCTTTCTGTCTTCATCTTGCGCTTACTTTTTTGCTCTCTTCTCGCCATTTGCGCGCGCTTGCGTACGCCTGTTTTTCTCTTGAGTTTTTATTGTTGAATTATTGTGTACTTTGCGTAGTCAATTCCGGAATTATTTATAGGTTGCTGAGTGAGCATTTGTACCGTCATTTATTGACCGATTAGTGATTTACGCCCTCTAACTTAAACCTTTGTGATGTAATTTTGTGTATTAGTTGAAAGTGATCAATTCAGATCGAAACATATCCTAATTTTAAATTAAAAAACAAAAACAAAATTAAACGCGTTGTCTATTTTCTGAGAAAAAAAACAAGATTAAGATTCTGAAAATGATGACGATGACCTCATTCACGTGTTTTTGCTCTATATTTAATAGTGCAATAGTAAGGCCAGTAAAGGTTCCCATGCGTTACTACAAGTGCATTCTTGTTTTGAGGTGGCGAAAGTTCTGAAAACAAAAACATAACATAACGACAGTAGTAAGTTGCAGGTAAGCGATTAGTTGCTCCTCCTAAGATTATAACAACTCTTTACGAAGTTTCTAGTAGTGATTGCTTTAGTGATTGCGACTACCATCTTTGCATCGTTGTATGTGAGTCCAAACTTTGTATCCCCTTTAATGGATTCTTTGTTTCAGGCGAGTAATCTAGTCTGATAGAAAAAAAAAGGAAACAAAGGTAAAGGTGCCAGTTCGGGTGAAAATCTTTTTTTTCTGTCATGCATTCTCAGAAAAAGCATCACACGTAGTTGCCTTATGTCCACATCTTAATGGTAAGATGACATGGTTCTCTGAAAAAGCTGTCGGCTTTTTCATGGAGAACCAAAAGATAGCGCAAAGTAACGCTGAAAATGGTCATGGCGGTTTACTAGGTATTGACTACACACACTTCAAACCCTACAATTCTATCCTCGAGAGGCACTTGGCCTGTAGCACCTTATAGAATCAGCACCTTTCTCTACCCGTTTCGCGTAGATAGGTGAAAAGGCGTGTACATGGATAGAACGACTTGTCAATAAATGCGAAAATCATTTCGTGAGATAGGGGGATGGATAATTTAGTTCATAAGCAAATACAAATGAAAGCGTTTTGCGCGCAAAGATTGCATAAAGCTTGGCTATGTGTGCCATGGCAGTTTGATTTGCATACACTCGACTTACTGCACTAGACTTAGTACTCGACGCATGTTTTAGAGCATACGAGTTCTTTTAAGTTGCCGGCCAGCTAGGCAGGCCTCCACGCGGCCGCCGGTGGGCAAGCAGGGTATGGGACATATTTTTGTGGCTACCCTGTTTGACGAATCTCCTAGGAAGACCTAACCAGCACAGTACCACTTCGTCGTCCGCTGGGAAGGTCTTCAAGAAGAGTGTCTCCTGGTAACAGGGGACAGTGCGATGTCAGCTTTAAGATCGTTGGAGCAGCGACCAGTCGTCCGAGCCTCCCTTTAAGGGCACGTATCGAGCTCTTTAGCTCCTTGGGAGGCTCAACCAACATATGACGACTGGCCTCATTTGCTGTCACCGACGATCGACGGACTGCGCATCTGTGGAAACTCCTGGCCCTTCACCAGCAACAACAACACTCTTAATTTAATTATATAGCAATATATTATCTTTTTAGTCATTTGATTTACCACCCTCGTCACTTCAATGCCTGAAAGAAGAAGTCAGAAGCAAGCATGGTAGAAATAGGTTCCGTGTAGTTAACATGCCATGCTACTTCTTTGATTAAGCTTACTTGATTGCATCAATTTCTTGGTGTGTTGCATTCTGTCTGTTTAGCTGTGCTAGCCCGTCACCATGAACGGAAAATTGTTAGCCCGTTGCTATGCTAACTGTTTGATGTACCTTACTGGGATAACGACATCAGCAGAAAGAAAGGGAAAGCTTAGCAAAGTTCTTTTAAGATCGTATTGTCGTTGCGTCGCTAAGCACTCTGCTTCTAGGGACCTAAGCTTGCCATGCCTCACTCAAGAAAATGTCATTTGAAGGAAGAGGCTACGATGTCAAGTGCCAAGAGAATTCAGGCAGGCTAGAATAAGTTATACTACTACTGGTGCAATTCCATCAATCAGACCTTCAACACAAAACTCCACTAACACGAGCACTTATCCAACGTATAAGCACGTGGTTCACTTTAAGCGCGATGGTAGTTATTTTTTGCTCATGCTAAAAAGTGTGCAATAAACATGTGTACGTGTGTATTTCTTTCTGAGGATCGATGGTCCTCCTGTACAATAAAATTTTTCCATTTTGATTGGTCTCTGCCAAGTTCTTTTTGCCCTGGCTGCATCTCATTAACCTTTTTTAGTCCATTGTCAGTGACCAAAGGATCATTTAAGCAGGTATCGGCGTGCTGGGCTTCTCTTTACAACAATGATAGTTATGCCGCTGCAATCTTTCAAGGTATGTAAGGCACAGTTTAAACTTTCATGGAAACGTTTTCATGGCATAGGCTTCAGAAAAGAAGCGAATCTAAAAACGGTCGCAGAAATTTCATAACCTTGACATCTCCTGGTTGGCCTAGTGATAATGAGATGAAGTCCGTTTTATATCGATATTTTGCAAAATCGTACAGAATAAATTGCCTCAAGGATCCGCACTTGATGCGGAGTCAAAACCGACAGATTATTTATTTACCTTTAGACCGAATCAACATGCAACAATTTAGAAGAATGGCCCTGAAAACTTTTACATTAACTTCTTTTAGGCTTCTTGAATTTCATTTCATCACGTAAAGCATTCCGATCTCTGCAAACCAGATGGCAAGCGACATGGGAGTCTGTCGAGTCAGTCAGTCGACATGATAGTTACGCCGAAGCAAAAGCCTTGCAATCGCGGTCTTTTACACGTCGGCTACGCAGCCGAGTATGTGCGCTTAGATGAAACGTCCTTTTCACGTGGACATGGTTGAGGGCATGGCGGTGGAAGGCTATGTGGATGGTTTGGACGACCATCCCGATGGTCTAGAAAAGCGATATGATTCAGAGGACGAGTTTATCGATGACACACAGTTTGAAGATCCAAAGGGATATGTGGACCCTATTTCTGAAGAAGGTTAGTGCCAAACGACTACATTTGCGAATTGGCTAATGTTCTGGTCTTTGAACCGGTATTTCGCTTAAGAGCAAGGAGATCTTATATCGAAACTCCGCAAGATGCAGTGGTTATATTGCAAATACTGTGCCACATTCTGGGCATTATAAGGACATACTGTCAAAGTGGCTTTCATATTTATAATTTGAAAAATTCCTCGAAAAAATGATGCAAGCTTCATTGGATCAGGGTAACCTTAATTCTGAGTAGCGATCATGTCTGGAATAATTTCTGCAGTGTAGGTGGTTCTTCGTTATCACTGCGCTTATGTCAGTTGCTAACGTGGAATGGACCCTCAATGCACGCATTCCTAGTCTAGACTTCAGTATTCACCCAATAAATTTAACAATGCTTTCCCATATCAAAATAATGTGCAGGGACCTCCTTAGCTACTAGCTTATATTAGATTACAGATAAGTGATGGCGTCAAACAAGGCTGTTGCTCTGATTATATTCATTCTTTATGCACATGGTTGAACTTGATCTGTTTCGAAATTTTGAGGTTGCTGTGACCTGGAGATCTTTAATCTCTTTTATGCTGCTCAGTAGACAATTGCAATCACTTTGCATCAAAAATTTTTTTATTTAATACCAGTTTTAGATGTATTTTTTATGCTTTTGTCATGATCGCTACCAATATTCACAGAAATTCAGTGCAATCCAATATTATTTGAAACACAAAAGGTATGCAATGTAAAATACATGTCGGTAGTGTATTGCTTGCCGGCTATATCTTAGACAGTTTCCATCAGTTTAGTGTCATTTTGTATTGTACTAGCTGGTAGTTTTGCAAGCTTTAAGCATTATCTTATCTTGATGTAGTGTATGACAATGCTGTCCAAGCTGCATTGATATTTCCAAGCACTGATCAGAGGGTCCTGGTTTTAACTGCCCTCTTGTACCTAATACATTGAAAATTGTTGTTTGCTGTCTTCTAATTGAGTATATATTAATTCAGGCAGCCACTGATAGTACTTATGCTAAGGCTTGCATGACTGCAAAGGGTTTTTTGTAAGCCATCTTGTAAAAGTATTTGCTTTTGCTGGTTATGATTTCTCAATTATGCAACTTCTCTATGTATCTAATTCTCCAGCTGCAATTTTTAATGGTTTCTATCCTGTCATGTAGATTTTTTAGCTCTGCATATAGTTTGTTCTCCACTGACTGAACTTCTTTGTTGAGTTATATAATCGCTGCTATTCTTCTTTATCAAGAGCTAGTTGGTGACTTGCTAGAGCAGCGGCCAAAAGAAAGTGACAGCTTAGATACAGTAATAGTTGTTGACAACGTACCTGTAGTTGGCCCAAGTCGGCTGGATAAGTTAAAAACCATAATTGGAAAAGTTTTCTCCAAGTTTGGGGAAATAGTCAATGAATATTACCCAGAAGGAAATGGAGAAACTAAAGGGTGAGCTGAGGTTACCTGAAGTATGAAGTTTTGCATGTGTTAATTATTATTTACGTAAATTGCAAGATTATGCATACGTTGTTGCTATTCAATTTGAAGCATTGATGCAAGAAGTACTGGTAATTTTATCAAACTTGCTGTCGGTTGCTTATGTGTGGCTGCAGACATCAAATGAAATTGGCTCATCATTAAAGACCAATTAATGAGTTTTTAAATCATCATTTAGAAGAGAAATCCTTGCTTAAGATTATAAATATTTTTAAGATTGGTGTTTATAATAAGTGATTATGAATATTATAATAAGTGATTAACTCAGTTGTTAATTTCAATTGAAGTGATGGCAGACTTGACTTGAAAGAAGCATGTTTAGTATGGTTTTTGTTGTGCATGTCCAGAAAGTATGTACCCAAATATCTTTTTAATTTTAAGCTTTATAAAAGATAGATAGCTACTTTCATAGAAATCCTGCAGATATTTCTTGATTCACACCAGGGAAGCCCACAAACTGCCAAATCAAAAATTTTGTTTTATTTAGATATATATTCTTGGAGTATTCGAATGCATCAGATGCCCAACATGCTATAAAGACGGCTAATGGTTACAAGTTGGACAAGAACCACACGTTCATTGTCAATTCATTTAGTGATTTTGAGAGGTGGCATTTGTCAGATTATCATTATTTGAAATGTTTAATAGCTTGTTTAGTAAATATATTTGTAAGAACTTGTATTTTTTTGGGGGGTGTTTCAAGAATGTCTACCCCTCCAGATTATAAGTAAGTATGTCATGTGTTAATCATCTGGGAATTGATTTTGAATTATGATAGAATAAATGCATGCTTTTCATTACTTAAAATGTTTTGCTATAGATACAAGGATGTGAAAGAAAACTGGACGGTGCCTGAAATAAGACCGTATGAAGACCTTGTGAGTACTCACTCACATTGTATTTTTGCTATCATGATCGTCTGTGATGTGAATTTTCTACTGTTGCTTGTATTGACTTAAACCTGTCTGTTGGATTTGTTCTCTGATGACTCATTACGATTTCGATGTTTCTGTTATGGGCCTTGTCTGGTATTATGGATGTGCTTATAATTATTTTTAAAGCTTATCAGTACTCCTGTTTTTACTGTTTTTTAATGCATTTATTTGTATGTTGTTGTAGGTCCTTGTCAAAGCACAAGTAAAACTGAATATGTTGTAGAATGATATTCATTTTCTCTCCCAGGGAAACCTTCAAGCATGGCTACTTGATCCAGATTGCAATGACCAATACTCTGTTATTCATGCAGCTGGAGAGAAAGTTGCCATTCTTCATAATACCGCTGCTGGACCTAGCATAGTCAAAAAGAGAGAAGTATGTTTGTCGTAGAATCTCCTTTTGAAATTTGGGATTAGTTTGTTTTTTTGCTTTGCTTGGCAGTTGCTGTTTAGTAGCTTGGGTGGTGGTATATTATGTTAATCATTTAATACATAAGTATAACACTCATTTTGCTCAAGTGGTAAGTGTAACCAAAAGTTCTTGAGAAAAAAAGGGCAAAAAATGATATTGTTAAAACTGAAACAGCTTTGAGCAGAAGTTCAGAAGGCTGTATCTTTTTAAAAAGGTAATGCATATAATTTTCCAGGATTTAATTTTTGATAAAGCTCATCTAGTTAAATGCTGGATGAATTATATATGTAAGGTGTAACATTGCATGTACCTATATGGCTTATACATATACTGAGGTGTATTACTTAAATTGTATGTGCATGTGTCCGTTTCCGTTTCTATTCCAGAATTGGACTGACACGTTTGTAGCATGGTCACCAAAAGGATCTTATCTTGCCACTTTCCACAGACAGGGCATTGCGCTGTGGGGTGGGAAAGAGTTCAATAGGTTAAACCGTTTTAACCATACTAACGTGCAACTGATAGACTTTTCTCCATGTGAACGATATGTTGTCACTTATTCTCCTGTTCAGGACAACCCACAGGATCCCCAGGTGAAATTTGTTTGTTCTTGTATGGGCTCTAAAATGTATAAAATTAGCATGTCTCAAAATGCTGCTGAGCTCGTGTATATTTTGGAAGTTTGGAGTCAGTGATTGATCTATTAAAAGTATATGCTATGTTATCAGCAAGTGTCCAGCACACCACTGTTCGTCACATTTTGTTGTTACAATTTTCTTTGCCTATTTTCTTTGTATAGGCTATTGTTATCTGGGATATTCGAACAGGCCTGAAGAAGAGAGGATTTCTGGCCGGGGGTGCAAAGCAGTGGCCAGTATTTAAGTAAGCGTTGTTGTATACCTTGAATCTATTATGCCGAAGGTTTTGAAGTACCCCGTTCACCATATTTTCTTTAATTGTTGCTGTGCAGGTGATTGCTTGGCCAAACTTTTTGGCTGCTTCTGTTAAAGAATGTTATTTTTTTCAGCGTCATTTCTCGTAATTAAAGCAACAAGGCTAATGCCTCTCCAACATGTCGGTCCTTGACCAGAGTTTCTGTAGCTGATCCGTCACTTCGTAGCCTAAGAAGTCATTTGTCTCAGTTCTGAGTATTGGCTGTGTACTGCTGAAATTTTATTCCGAGCGCTGTAAAATGCCATTTTTATTGGTAGGTGGAGTCATGACGGAGAATTCGTTGCGAGATCTGCAGCAGAAAATTTGAGTATCTATGAAACTCCAAGTTTTGGGTTACTGGAAAAGAAAAGCATCAAGATAGAAGGCTTGAAGGACTTCTCTTGGTCACCTAGCCAAAACCTGATAGCCTACTGGGTTCCTGAATACAAAGACACTCCTGCGCGTGTGTGCATTATGGAGATGCCTAGTAGGCGCGAAATCCGCATCAAGAACCTTTTCAATGTTGCAGATGTGAGTGCTTCACGTTTATGACAGTATTGCTGGTTTCTATGGTTCGTTTAGAATAGCTTAGTAGGTTATGTCGCTTGAACAAGTACTTTCGTCCTTCAAATGTTTGACCTTGAACAGATGTATTTGTTTTGAATTCCCTCTTTTTTTCCTTTTAAAGGAAGTTCATATTGAATTCACAAATCTTGAAGTGGTTACTCCTGCAAAACCAAAAAGTAATAATAACTATGCTGACTTAAATGCATCCTGGAGCGATCAAATGATGCTTCTCGCCACCATATTCTCGTATAACATATATCACTAATATTGCCTATTCTTAAACGTCCACCGCCTAAGTAATCTTCATTCGCCGTGATGTAATCAAGCATAATGTTCTCCTTTAGAGATGTTTGTTCAGTTGTATCTTGAGCTTTTTGTGTGTTGTTGTTGTGGGCGCTTTAGCTGTTCAAGCCGTTGTCAGAGAGATTCATAGTCCTATGCGCAAACGCGGTCACCCGAGGTGGCCTGTGAATAGCCATTTGAAAGATGCCTCTTTGATAGTGAATAGTTCCCTTCGCGAGACTTGTAGTGCCTTGCAATCCTTGAGCCTCTGGGCGAGAGCGTGAAGTTCTTTTCCGCGTATGAGGAGGTCGGAGAAGCATCTTGATCTGCTGTATGGCGGTGGGATTTCAGAGAGATTTTGTGAATATCAGGCAAAACGGTTGCGTTGCTTGCATGCGAAGTTTTCGTTCTGTAGTTATAGTGTTGGTAGAGTTAATTTCTACTTTCGTTTGATGGCGCGGGGTACACGAGTGTTTGTGGTTCCGCTTGATGTAGTATGACCTGGGTTAGAAAATGGCAGTTACTGCGGGACAAAGGCGAATAGTCTTTGATATGATGGTGGAGTTTCGAAGGAAAGTGGATGAACTCTAGCGTTATATTTTTGCAGAAGACTTTCACCTAGGATGTTAGTGGGATAGCGTTTGGGAGATCGACCCTAGGTGCGTTTTTAGTGTTGGTGTTTTGTGCAAAGGCTTTGGTGGGTCAGATGAATTTCGGATCACTTTTTGTATCGCTATGAGAGCCCACTACTTGCTGCAAACATGAAAGCTCTGAGTGCATGTTTTGGCTTTAAAAGGCTTTGTGGTGTGTATGTCATTCGCCATAAGATTATAAGCAAGGCTTTGTTTTGAGTTCTCCTAGCGATGGATGTTCGTGTCTGACAGCTATCTTTGCCACGCTGCTGTCGAGTATTTCATACGACTCCTGATCAGTACGAAAAGAATCTTCATGAGGTTACGTAGATGCCAGCCCTGTTTTCCGGCCACCTGCAGTATGCAGAGGGCCGTTGTTTAATGGGCGAACGGCACGGGCGTAAGGATTCCAAGTATTGTCTCAGCCAGGATGTTAATAAAGATATTATAAAAAATGTGAGGCAGCAACGTTGACCGACTATTCTGCTAGTTGACCAACTGTTTGCTGGATGCACCAACTATTTTGGAGACGAGCTCCAATCGGGTACTGCGACTCCTGGTATTTTGTTGAGGGACGGCTGCGCGCAGTTGTCTGAGAGAAAGTGGTACAGTCTTCGGATAAAAGTGATGGTGACACTTCTCGAGCGCAAGGAGAGAAGCAGTTTTTCTTTCAAGGCGCAGTCAACTTGCGAAAAGATCTTATTGATTTCAGACCGGAATTTCACGAATTCATCTTGCATTCGCTGTAGCCGGCCCTAAGATTCCGCCAGGTAGTAGATTTGGTCTTTTATCGTGCGTCGTTGCAGCACAAGATGTTGGGTTTAATTGTTAGTAGCGAACAAGCCATGGGTGCTCTCCAGCTCTGAGTGCGTATGAGTTCCATTAAAGTCACCAACACTTAAAGCCTTGTATGTCGACGGAACACGTCTCGGTGACACTTTTGAGTCTTGCTTTTTTGTGTTTGCAATACACACTTTACATAGCTCAATCCACTCGAGTAGTCGGTGTTGAACTGGTACCTTTTAGCTTGAGTTTACTTGCTTAAAGCTTTTGGTCGGTTAACAAGTATGCTGCACTCCTTGCCAGTAGGATACTGATAAGTTCTCTGGAGGGCGACGTAAAACTTTTGTTTGTCCTCTCTTTGTGAATTTTTGTTCATGTGCTATACGCTCCATGGTTGCGCGCATAACTGCTGATAATGAGCATTACTTTTTTAAACCCGATTTCCGATCAGTGAAATGTGATTTTTTTTTCCCGTCTGACCTGGTGTTTAGGGTAATGCCTTGTAGTGTGTATTAACTGTAGTCTGTTTGCTTATCTAACATTATCAGCCTGTAATTTGCAATGTGATTATAAAGATGTGAAACATGATGTAATATTCTGAAACCACATGATTTTGCTTGTACAAATTCCCGATGTGTGGCCACTTCGGAGTATCATCGCATAATGTCTGTAATTCGGTAAGAAAAATCGGCGGACGGGATAATTGCCCTTATAGCCCGGGGCGCGTTATCCCTTTTGTATTGCAGTCGAAACGGGTCGGTTTGAGGTGCTTGCTGGCCTGCATGCTATTTGAGTTTGCTGTCGTTTTTCTGTTGCAGTGTAAAATGATCTGGCAAAAGAACGGTGATTATCTGTGTGTCAAGGTTGAGCGTTACACCAAGAGCAAGAAGGTGAGAGGGGGCTGTCAACTAATGGGTGCTTGGTTGATACGAGTTGATTTCGTGGATTATTGATTGATTGGTTGACTAATGTTTGCATACTTCACTCCATAAGCGGCGTGCGTTACAAAATAAACTGGAGTTAGATCCGTCTTGTTTGCTGCAAGCGTTTGAGAATTTGATTCGTACTTTGATCGGAGATGTTATATCCTTATATTTAGCAATATCTAGCTATTAAGTATCGAATAATAATAAATATTTCATCGAATGTTCTCGCACTTTAAACATATTCAATCATTGCCTTTCCTTATCCGTGATCATTTAACATAAAGTAACCCTATGCTCTTTCCTGGTACCTAGCCAATGATTCCCTTTATCCACGAGTATAGTAATGACCCGGTTGCATTCCTTAAGCCGTTGATTTTGTGGAAATAAGCAACTGTGCACGTTTTACGTGTGCTCGTATACTACTCGTTTAACACTTGCCCGTACGCCGCCCACACCGTTGTGGATGGGGGAGTTAAACATGCATGCAAAGATGCGAGTCGTTAGTCACGCCTGCAACCAGACAAGCAGCCATACTTGTATTCATTTGTTCAGGCTCCTATTTAAATGTTGCAGGCTCCTGTTTACGTTATTGCGGAAACAAGCTTATTTCTTTGCATCTTCACATTGTAGGGTGTGTATTATAACCTTGAGCTTTTCCGAATGAAAGAAAAGGAGATCCCTGTAGACACGCTTGAGATTAAAGGTGCGTCTTTGTGTGTACTTGTATCGCGAGCTCAGTTAGTTTTGGCCTTAAAATGGGCCTTTGACGGTATCGCTTTTAGAACGTAACATTAACAGTTGTCGTCTGGTGTTGTTTCCAAGAGGATAGAGTGCAGCAAGTATTCGGCGCACCCAGCATTCCAGCAGTGGCATTTTCAAGTTGAGTTTAGGATTGAGAACAGAGCGGATTCATCACCGAGTTTGTTCTTGTGCCAGAGCTCAATCCACGGTTTATTCCTCGTTCGAAATGTCCTAATTATCCGGCATTTCCCGTTTTTCTGTCTTGCTATGTATCACAGCTGTAACTTAGCGTTTGAAAATGCTAATTTTTAGGATGCTAAGGTTTGCTTTTTCCTTTCTTTTTCGTTTTTTTTTTCTTTTAATGACGCCACTGCTTCAAAGATCGTTGCATTGTTTGCTGTCTGATGTGTCACGTTTGTGCTTATTGCTGTCAGCGTTGTCAGATATGATTTTGTGAAGAAAAAAAGAAGATATTTCAGTCCGGCACCTTATTTTAAACTCGTAATCGTGTAGCTTCTGCTGCGCCTTGGAACGAGTGCCTGGCTCTTAACGCGAAACTCCTTCGTTCTTATTTAATCATTTCAATATTATACTCATTTGTTTATGTATTTTCTTACAGATCCTGTATCTGCTGTGGAATGGGAGCCCAATGGCAGCAAGTTCTGCGTGATCCATGGAGAGACGTCTAGACTTTGTGCAAGCTTCTATGAACTGCAGGAAGTCGTGCTCGGTAAGGTCAGCCTATTGAAGACGTTCGAGAAGCGACAAGTGAACACCATCTGCTGGGCTCCCTTTGGTCAGTTTTGTGTTCTTGCTGGATTAAGAAGGTAATGCTGTTGTTTTCTACGTCATCTGCATTCGTTATAGGGCTTTGCAGACCGTACTTTTTGGTTAGGCTCATTGTGACGGCCTCAGGATATTAACCCGTCCGCTAGGCATTCTTTCACTTCTGTGCCGTTCATTTTGGGGGATGTTTGTGGGTTTCTCGCGGTCTTTGTCTTTGTTTGTGTCCGTTGGCGACGAGCTCCCGTGTTTTGCCCGTTAATTGTATCTAGATCTCCTACAAATCATGTTGAACGTGTTAATAATGAAGGGTTTGCCGCGATTGCTTTTAAAGGTTCGATTTTTGTTCTTCCAATTTTGGTTTTGCAGTATGAACGGCGTTCTCGAGTTCATTGACACTTCTGACATGACGACCATGAGTAACGAGGAGCACTACATGGCCACAGATGTGGAGTGGGATCCCACGGGCCGCTTCTTTATGACCGCCGTCAGCTGGTGGGCTCATAAGGTAGAGTAACAGTGCGCATATACCGCCGATTCGAGTTTCTGGCGATGCATCTAAATCTATTTATAGACAGTTATCCTCTATTATCCTCTAGTAATCCCTACTCCTGCCTGCTGCGTTTACTAGCAAAAGCTGCTTTGAACCTCGCATGCCGTCAGTGTACTGGTATGCTTTACTGAGTAATACCAGTGTTATTAGACCTTGCGCTCTTTATTAAGTAGTAGTGGTATTCGTAGCCGTTTTTTGGGGATCGGTTGGGAACTTGTGCACTGGATGCACAACCTGTGCCAGTAATTGCTTGTTCATGGTTTTGCTTACAGCTTGTGATCTTTTATTTTTTTCTTTTTCGTGATAAGGTCGACAATGGATACTTCATTTGGTCCTTCCAAGGACGATGTTTGCAGCGCCAGCAGATGGATCAGTTTTGCTCTTTCCAATGGCGCCCCAGGCCTCCCACAATTCTGAGCGAGGAGGACATCAAGAGGATCAAGAAGGATTTGAAGAAGTACTCCAAGATGTTCGAGTTGAAAGATCGCATGTCACAGACGAAGGCCAGCAAGGAGTTGATCGAGAAGAGAAGGTCTCTCTTTAACTCCTTCTCGTCGATACGTAAGCGCCATCGCTCTACTTATGACGAGTACAAGGGGTTCCGTATGCAGTTGAGAGGAGGTGAGTCGTGAGTGTGTTTGATCGCTGTAAAGCACCCACCGCGTAAGGATGATCGACTTCCCCAGGATGTCTGCTTGCGTTCGTTTGCCCTAGATGTAAAGTTTATTCCAGACTTTAAAAGTTTTTTTCAGACTTCAGCCCTAACTGTAAAGTTTAATCCAGACCTCGGCCCTAGGTTTAAAGTTTATTTCAGACTTTTAAAGTTTATTGCTGACTTCGGCCCTAGGTGTAAGGTTTACTCCAAACTTCAGCGGTAGTGCTGTTGATTCATGCTTAGTGGTCGCTTCAGGAGTGCTTAGTCATGTTCTCGTTATGTTTCAGGGTTGGATACGGATAGTTTGGAGAGCGCATACGATGATATTGACGAGGAAACCATTGAATTCTTTGTGAAGCAAGAAATCGAAATTTTAGACGCCGGTACTGAGTAAACACGCACTTTGGCAACTCTATTTCGCAAGCGCGTCGGTGGTGTACCTGTGCGTGATTGCGTCCTTTTGTGACCCGGATATATCTTTTAAAAATTATTAGTGGTGAAGTGTTTGCTTGCTGGAGACTGAACGTTTTATCGCGAAGTAGCCTGCTGTCGCTGTATCTTGATTTGGTGCTCGTATTTGGATTAACGATAAACCTAGTTCTTGAAAATGGCCGCCTTGTTTTCCAACTTACGCAACGGCTTTTACTGCAGCGCCGTTTTTTGGGAAAATATTCGGATAGGTGAACTGAAGGGGAATGTATGCAATGGCAAGGTTTGTCATGTGGTAGATGCTCGTTGCATGGTAGCTAAGTGGCACTTGTGCCCTCTTGTGGAAAAGAAGAACTTGTGGTTTGAATTTGTCAAGAACGCTGCTCGGGAACTACCATGTTGGATTCTTCTCTTTTCGTGTTATTGTAATGGTCAAAGAACGCAAAAGGAATTCGCCTGTGCGAATGCATGCAGTGACTTCGTTACTGCCTCCCGCGCACACACTTTGACCCACTTATCTCTAATTAAGACTGGATAGCGCATGCTTAATGTAGGCTTGGAAGGATTCCCTCGGTATCTGAGAAAAGTAGGTAGGAATTACCCATATTCAGCTGATGAGAAGGTCAACAAATCTGTTAAAAGTATCTGCAAGAAACCAGACAGATGGTCAGAGAATCAGAAATACACATGAAGGCTTTTTCTTATGTCATGTTTATTTGATCAATTGGGTTGAAACCTCAGTAACGCCTTTTACAACAACAACAACAGCAACAACAACAAAAGAATTTATTTCCACTAGCCACACACCCTTACATATACATATTTTAACAAAGGTGTCGCGAAAAGGAAGGAGATCACTAAGTAGACATCGCCTATTCTTGTAGTGACCAGCATGCGTTGCAGCTTATCCATACTCAATTTACATATGCCAACATGTGACTAAACAACACGATCATGAAATACAAGACGAAATAGCAAGTTCATTAAATATAAGAGCAAAACTTGTAGTGAAAAGTTGTCACCCGACGACTTCAAAGCTAATAATTGCCACCTGCGTATGGTTTTAATGTCTCTTGATTTAAAAATTTCCTAAAAATATATAAATTAGAAAAAATACCTCATCATCCGCTATCCCAATATTTGCAGAAAATTTACAATGCCAAGATAAGTGAACAAAGCCAAGAAAATAAATAGCAAAACGCATCAGAATCAACGACAAAAGTTCCTCCAAATTATCCCAATCCATTCTGCGAGCAACTACAAACAAAAAGGCAACTGCTCTGAACTCGTAAGAAACATTTTCTCCAATTTAAGACTAAAAAACTTCGAGTTCAGAGCCTTCTGACACTGCAAGCACAGCATGGCGCTTAGACCCAACAGGGTGGCCACTGCTGGCTTCACTTCGGGCTACCAGATGCGCTGTCCAGTTTTAATTAGAGATCAGTGCTTCGACGAAGTTTGCGAAAAGGGCACGGTCATTAGCGGAGATTCTTGTCCAAACGCAGCCGCATACTTTGACGATGCTTTAGTGAAGTACGTTAAGTTAGAACAACCCGCACTGACTGTAAGACATTGCTTTCAGCTACTTGCAGACGATTTGCCTAGAGCAAGATAAATGCAGTGCAGGTGCTTTAATAAGACCTTGTTTAATGCGTTTCCATTTATTTCTGAATAGGAGATTTGATTTAAAGCTTGCGTACTCATATTAAGTTCATCTCAAGTTTAAGCATGTGATTCGGCGCACTTACATATATAATCGTGCCTGCGTTAATCACATAGAAAGCGGACTGGCATTAGCATGGTTGACATCGTCTGATCTGCAAAGTACAATGATAACAGTGCGTGGTTGTCCGCATTATGGATTTAAAGCAAGTTTTTTTGTGGGAACCGTTTTTCTTGGAGCAAGCATTGGCGCTTGGAGCCGTTGGGGAGCCTGTGGGAAGTACAACAGACGTAAAACTTTAAGAGAAACAAGTGAGGATGGCAGTATTACTTCCAAATGCCCAGCTGGACTTACTGGAAACTGCAATCATGTAAGAGGAACGTTGCCAGAACTAGCTAACTTCTCTTTTCGACAGTTCATTGCTGTGGCATCAGAAATAGCGTGCACAAGTGTCCCTAGAAAGATAGGACCTTCCAACTGAGTAGCAGATTGCCGAGGAACTAGTCAGGGTAACCCCGATTTTAAAGAAAAGCAATTCGAGGGGTGTGACATCCCCTAAATTATGACCCTTGGCGATAAAATGATTTCCAATGAGGAGAAAGCAAACAGAAGACTGTTGAATGAGAATTGCTATAAAAGCACTATACATGCCCCGCAAAAAGAACCGCATGAAATTGAAAATGTAAATACCAGGTTTTTGTCAGTATCTTTGAGTCTCCTTGATCTTAAAGGTTAAGATCAACTTTAAGGTTATTACAAGCTTTTCAACACATGCAATAAGATTCCAGTAATAACAAAGGAATTAAAATCTACATGAGTGAGTGGGAACACATATATCTACAAATATTCTAAAAATTCTTCGAGTAGCACGATCAAGCAGTCTGGTTTGACAATTTCCTCCAAAATCAATCAGCGCTCGCAAACTTCTCATCGGGAGTCTGACAGGCTCATTTTGGCAAATGATATGCACGCAACAAGTTTTAAAAACCTAAAAACTGGGTTTATTAAAAACTTTTAGAGTGTGGCTTTACACTCACTCTTTACACCGTTCACATGCTAGAAATAAATATTTCAATATTATGAACGTCTTAAAACATCAAGATACTGCTCGGCTGGTAATTGTGGTAATTTTCCATATTACAAATATTACCTGGCGTTTTCGTGAAATCATATGTTTTACTCTGCTGTAACTATATTCCAGCATCGAGAATTAATTTGTGACTTTCACGCACAACGCAACACGTAGCGATGCTCAAAATTCAGCCCTGGGTTTGCCTCGTTTATCCCAGAATTTAGCTGCAGAGGTCCACACCCAGAGGCTGCGTTCTTTTTTGATTGTTCGAAGACTAATAATAAAGGTCTATTTTACCTCCGTAAGGTTCTAGCCCACTGATAACTCGCTCTTTCATGTATGGGAAACCTGGATATCGCCGAGGCTACATTCTCGAGAATACAATAGCTCGCAGTCACACAGGCTGGCACACAGCACTTTGTTTCACTACCACTAGATGCTAAATTTTGGGGACGAGAATCCAGAGGCGCAATATTAAATGTCGCAGCTAAATCGAGTAGAAAACTATCATACTACCTGATAATTTACAAATGGCTAACGAGATGGTACTTCTGATTCTCCGAGTCTAAAAATTGTCTGTCAATCAGTCAATCCACCTACCCATCATCTATCTATCTATCTATCTATCTATCTATCTATCTATCTATCTATCTATCTATCTATCTATCTATCTATCTAT
>QQSS02203403.1:0-11956 GCA_003687565.2 Craspedacusta sowerbii
AGACGCAGTGCAGTAAAAAAATTCCCCATCACAGTTTTTTTAAATAAATATCATATCACTATCATAAAAAACTGAAAGTTACTTCATAACATTAAAAGTGCATTTGCAAAACAATTTATAAACAGTTGTACCCATTTTACCCCAGCTACCCATTTTACCCCGGTTGACCCTATCAATTGAATCGTTCTATTTATTATGTTAGTTGTCAAATATCTAATTGATAAAACAGAAGGTCGGTAGCGCTAGAACAAGGTATAAACATTTATTGTTCCTAAACTAGCAATAGTAACAGTAAATTTGAAAATTGTGTCACCTTCAGTATGTTTAAGGTTTGCGCTAACCGTGGAGCCGGTACTACCGACTCATCTTCTTATGAATTATGCTTTGTGGAGGATGTGCATGTGCGAAAGAAACTGATTTTATCTTCCAGCAAGGCTTTTGCTTGGCTTCCGTATTAATTCTGTACGTACCTCTGAGCGCTGAATTTCCTTAGCCAATATTCCCTTTTTCATTTAGTCATTCCTGGAAGAACTAAGGTTGGTCACTTCTTCCTAACCGTGGTTTGTTTCTGATGGGATTTCAATGCATCTTTTGTTTACAAACCAGGACTCTTTGTTGCTTTTTTGGCCATGCGCAGGTTATTGCGTTGTGATTTACGTAATACTTACATAACAATTCGTTTGGCTTGTGGCTAGATCTCTTTGTTCCCAAGTTTCGGTTCAGTTACAGTGAGATAGTACTAGCTTGTCCTTTATTTTCTGTGGAAGTGTAATCCAGTGCTTATTTTCTGGAACTGCGTTTTTTAATGTGAATGCGCATTTTTTTTTTTTTAGACACCATGGGAAGGTGGCTTGTTTAAATTGCGACTAGAATTTCCAGAAGATTATCCGTATAGTCCACCTCGATGTAAGCACGCATTATTCGTATTCGTCGTCAGTTTAGTTCTCCGGTGTCGAAGCTCTTGGCTACCTTTAATAAGGCTTACATTGCTGCCAACCTGATATGTTTGTTGAGGCGTTTCGTTAAATCTAGGTATTTTCGATCCTCCCATCTTTCATCCGAATGTGTACCCTTCTGGAGTCGTAGCTCTGTCGTTGGTTGACAAGGAAAGCTGGAAGCCCGAGACAACACTTAAGGAGGTATTGTTTAGTCATGTTGCTGGGTCTGTGTGTTAGACTCTTTACTTTGCCTGGTTGCAGTTGCTTGTTTGGAATTGTAGAAGCATGCGCAATCTTGTTCATGATTTGGGTGATTTTGCATGCGTTTAAAGGTCTTTACAAGTGCCTCTCGTTCTGTGGGAGGAAGAGGAAATCCGTGAATAAGTTTTCTATTTAGGTTCTTCTTGGAATTCAAATCCTTTTGGATGACCCCAATTTCGATGATCCTGCTCAGGTGGATGCCTTTGTTGTTCATAGGTCTGTAACCATTCTCTTTTACATATATTCTAGTCTTTCGTTGTTTTTGCGGTACAATGGAACTGTTACAATGTTAATGCAGTCTTTGCTATTCAGCCTTCTTTCGTGCATGTGTTCTGTCGCTAGGAAAAGGGTAGAATCTTGTATGTCCATGCTGGATCGCATTGGTCAGGAAGGTACATTTTTAAGTCATGAGATTGTAATATGCTATGTTAGCATTTATAGAGGCAAAATAGGTATGCTATGTGCTTACATGTAGCAAAGGTTTTTATGTTATGTTTTCTTTTTTGTGGATGTTCTTCTGTTGGTTGTGCAAAACTGAAGGCTAAAAAGGTGTCTTTCTAGTCAAGGCAAGTTCCTTTACGAAGAGAGAGTCCGTGAGCAGGCCCAACGTATGCGAACTGTTCGCTGAGCTATCTCGGATTACTGACTCTAGAGTTCAGGAAAGGACAGCGGCGGGTTCAGAGGTCTGTTTCACCAACCAAGAAGATGGCGACACTATCGTGCGTTAGGCTGAGATGAACCTTGATTTGAGTTCGAGAACGTTTGGGTGGTCAACTAGTTAACGTTGCTGCTGGGTGATTTTGGTCATCAACTCTACCATAGCTTGTAAATTGCATGTTTTCAGGTGTGGGTTAGGCTTTTGGTGTTATGTTTCAAGATTCTCCGGGCAAAGCGGTAGTCTTTTTGTACTCCAGCTTTGTGCAAAATTGGTGAAAATAGATTTATCATAGTGATGTGCGCTGATTTAAGGTTATAAATGTGCTTGGTGTTAAAAACGTTTTGCAGCGATGATCGGGAAAATGCGAGTTTTTGATGTGTCCGTAATGCCAGCGCTCTTTTTAAAAGGTGCTTGCGAGTGTTAGCAGGAATGCTTTGGTATTTTTGATTTACATTATCTCCTCTCCTAAATGAAGCTTGAGCAGCGCATTTGATTGAGCCACGGTGTTTCATTATTTTGCGATCTTGTTTTAAGCCTCTGTTTAAAATTATTTTTTCGTCGCATCTGTGTTGCGTAGTATGCGGTTGTTTTACTTTAAATTATATGCTGTGTGACTTGTGCCTAAATAGGTGCAGTCTGAACTTCAGATTTTTGTGTGTATTGCCGAATTCGCCTTCTTCTATTGCAATTCACAGGACCATATTTAAGTCACAGAAGACACCACAGGGCCCAAATTTGTGGCGGGGAAAGGATTCTTTCGTCAATTGTGATTTTATTTACTCTAATGCGATCAAACGGTATCGACGTTTGTACTAGCTTCTTTCACGCACCACTTTGCGTTTGTCGTCATAGCTAATGAATCGAGTCACGTTTTCACCCGCTGGGGCAAAGCTTGATTTTTCTGACTTTTGAGACAAGCCATGGTTCATAGAATTCTTCTTCAGGCCTGCCGGCCATGCAATGCCTCGCGGAGTGTTAGAAGTTTGGGTGAGTGTAGCACAGCTCTTTTTTGTTTGTTTTTGGATCGACTTATTGGGCGCCACGTTTTGTGCCGCATTTTTCGTTTGTTATTTGGATTTCTGTAGCGTAGTGTAAGTGTATCCTGCTATCGACCTGTATTTTTTTTTTATTAGGCTCTGTTTACGCGAGATTTTGTTCATCGCACGAAGTGCTGTCTGTGCATACTAGAGGAAGTCCTACGTCTCAAGGTAATCGTTAAAAAAGACATTTTTACATGATATTTAAAAGCTTTTGCGTTAGTTTTGAAATTTTTTGAAGTAATTTCGTTAAATAAACTCTATCAAGAAATGCTTTTTCCCCTCCAAGTTCCGCACATTTTGACCTATTTGGAATGTTGTTTTTAAGGTAATTGTTAAAAATGGCATTTCCACATGATATTTTGATCCTTTAGTAGCTTTTAAGCTCCCGCATTAGTTTTGAAGTTTTCAAAGTAATTTCATTAAATGAACTCAGTCAATAAGTTCTTTTTTGCCCTTCCAATCCTGCACATGTTAACCTTTTAAGAATGTCTTTTTTGTTTGCTTAGGTTTGTCGTTGTCCATTAAATCTCGGAATATCGGGCAGCCGACGCCTTGGTCACATCCGCACATGTTTGAAAGGGAGCAGGAATGTAAGCACTTTCTCATAGCCTTGGTAATTGAAGCTTCCGTTTCTTCAGTGATGCTATTCACTGGTTATGGGTTTACTGCTATTCTTGTAGAACTTGAATGCTTTCGTAGTCCTTGTTGCAGTTATATAAGCATCGGAAGACCTGCGTTGAATGATTCTTGTGAAACGAGTACAGGTTTTGCATGGGTGTGCTTATTAAGCTAAGCGTGGTTGGCACTTGTTCAGCGGCAGGCATGATAGCAACTAGACTTTAATAAAAGAAATTGGAAGACATACATCAAGGAAAACCGGACATAGTTACATATTACTTTTGATAGCTAGGAAAGAGTCGCTGAAAATCCGGTATTGTGGAGGAATGCTGTTAGGGAAGGTGGTTAAGACGCGGAGGCCATATTCATGGCCAATAGCTATAAAAGGGTGATCATCGCATTAGCGTTGCCAACTGGATGGAGGTAGTGTTGCAGAGTGGCTGTGCAGAAAATCTGGTCCTTTATTACGTTCATAGGCTGTGCACATATGTATGTGTGTTTTTGTTTAAGTGTGTATGTGTTAGTGCCTATTTTAGTGTCTATTTCATGATGTGTTTGTGTTTGCATGCTTATGTCGGAACAATTTTGTGTATGTTTTTTGTGATCAAGTTGATGAATCCGATGGTGTAAGTGCGGATGGGTAGCATTTATGCTTGAAGTCTATAGTAGTGGTGGTGGTGGGGGGGGGGAGGGGGTCTGTAGTAGCGTGTACTACGATCTCGTACGAGCGTGTAAAACGCAGATGTTGTCACCTGCTTCTGCCTTCTGCATGATTTGCTTGCGAGCTCCCTTCCTTGTATTAAAGTGAATTTGATAATGTTTATTAATTGTCTCGCCGGGGGATATCTGCTTTCTTTAACGGCGTACGGGACCCAAGTTTTTGTTTTAATTTACTTGTTGATGTGGACGAACTATAATCAGGTGCTGTTTCTCAAGTTGATAATGGGCTTGTGGGTGCTTTTGAAGGTTCGTTCGCTGCATTGCTAGTTGAAGCTGAGATGCGCTGCGCTGGCGAGGGTTTTAAAGGCTTGCGGAAGCTCTCCATCTTTGATGCATTTGAAGAGGTTTTCAACGATTGAGCATTCGCTGCGCTTTCCCGAATCTCGCGCTGAGAGTGAGCGCCATGGCAGTCCCTGGCATATCTTCCGTTGAAGCTACGTTATTTGAGATTCTTGGATTTCTTTGTTGGTGAGTAACCGGCGGAAGTGATTGAAATCATCTGGGAAAGCTTCATGGAAGTGACCGTGATTCTGCCAGTAGCCTGTGAACATATGTCATGAAATCTGCTGGTCGCTTTGTTCTACTGGCTGCTCCTGCTGTTATTTTGATATTGCTTTGCATGCTACGGAAGTTCGCAAAGTTTGACTTCGTTTCCATGGTGCGCCTTCAAAAAATTTATAGACGCTCACCGGCACCGTTGGTGCACGTGGCCGTGTCGTTCAACTTCACTCCATACAGTGTAGTCATGGATAATCCGGGATACCCTGATCTGATTCCCACTCCAACACCAAAGAGGGTCAAATCTTGGAGTCACACCAAAGGTGTTTGCAGATATGTTGATTGCGTTTCTTATTTCATGCTAACTTATTATCGGAACTCGTGTGTAGCTATTCCATGCTCGCTCACCCGTATTTGGGAATGTCCGAGGGTTTAGGGAGCGTTACACTGACTTGTTCATTTCTTTTGCAAATGGTCGGTGCAGTTGAATGTTTAGGTTATGGAATTGTTCGCCTTTCTTGATTGTGTATTGATTCTACATGTACATGTCTGCAAGTTCTCTTGTTCTTTGATTATTCTTGGTGTAGCTAACTACGCAGTATGATCCCCGAGCGTAGGGCTTTAGCCGTAAGGGTCTGTGTCTCTGCGAAACTCATTCGCGCTTGAAACGAGAAATTTCGAGAAAAAAAAACTTTTTTTCGGGATTTTAACATTTTTCTCGCAATATTATGAAGCTCTCAAAACTTATATTATACTTTCTTACCGTAAATCGGGAACTTTTCGAGACGATTTGAGGAATAACAGCGCTAATTGCATATTCCTACAGCTTACGTACCTTGTGCGTTGGCGTTATCATTATTAGTTTATGCTTATATAGGTACAAAGTGTCTAAACCTTTCAGATGCCACACTCACTGATAAGCAGAAAAAAATCTTTTCTTTTAAAAGCAATTTAAAGTTAATATATTGTATGCATTCTTAATTATTTTATAAATAATGCCCGGGGAGGGATTTTACCCGTGTGCAATTGTGCACAGAGCGCCTCAATGGTCATAAAATAACGCGAAGGTGTCCTTAGTAAAAATTTCGGTCGAAGAAATTAAGACTTCTCAAAGTTACAATGAAACAGACAAAATTTAATTAAACGCGTTATTTCATATGAAATTTTAGAAAGTAGTTTTTGCTCTTTGATTAGCAGAGGAACAGTTTGCATTTCATGCATCCAATTCTTGTGCAGCCTTCAAGTTTTTGGTGAACCTCGCCAGAAAATATAAAAACTCCGATAACCGTGTCTTCGCTTTCATCTTTTTCTTCGTGCGGCGTTTTGCGATGTTTACCAAAAATCAAAATCAGAAGCATAAATTTATTGAAGTTTAAAGCTGAAGTAACGCGGAAATGAACGCGAATCATGAAGTTAACTAGAGTATCCAACAGTGCACAACATGGTGCCTTAACGATGCCAATTCACCGAAAAACTTGGCTAAACAGATAACTAATGTACTCCGCATCAACTAGTTAGTAGTTATTGCTGATTGTTTCAAAATATCTCGAAATTATAATGATGGTTGTAATTAATCTCAAAAAAGATTAACCTAGTTTTGAGAAAAGTCTCGTTTAAAATTGTGTCTCGTTATTTCTGGAAATATATCGTTATTTGGAGACGACCTCCATGTCGTCTCGAAACCTTTCGAAACTCAAAAGTTTCGAGACGCAGACCCTTAGTTAGCCAGGCGTTGAAGACGTGCGAATATTAGGGTAATTACCACAAGGGCAACGTCCAAACGTGAATTCCTTGCTACTGTTCACGAAGTAGAAGGATGTATGACTGTTGGTCCGAACCAGTTTAGACAAGCGAGTTGATAATCATATCCGCAAGTTGTAACCTTTAGGATCTAGTTTGTTCTTTTTTTTTCCCGCGATCTTTGCCTATTAAAATGGAATTGAATTTAGGTGCAATGATTTTCCATCATATGGCAAGCTTTCATATTACGAACTGAAAGGCCTGCTAGCTGCTAACGAGCGAGACGTACGGAAGTTCCTAAGTTTGCTTCTAAGTCTCAGTCGTACTGCCATCCTCTATCCAGGCTGAATTTTTTGTTATCTCCCTTCTACTCCATGGGGTTGCAGCAGCGCTATCTTGGTGCTGGCGAGTGCTTACGTTTGAGTGCCATTCGGTTTAGTGACCCCTGGAATCACTCGCAACGAGTACGCTTCGAGAAGACTTAAGCTTTTGAGGTAAGCTCATTTCATATTATTTATGCCTACATACAGTTTTATTAATGAGAATATGGGTTTAATTATGGGCTTGGTCTCTGGTGTTAGTTTTTGGGGCTTGGCAGTATGAAGATAATTTTTCACTGGATCAAGCTCTTGCCGTCTACTGTGAGAAAAAAAAAAGAATTAAGCTTTTGAGATTAGCTCATTTAATATTATTTATGCCTACATTTTTATTAGTAAGAATATGGGTTTAATCTTGGGCTTAGTCTCTGATGTTAGTTTTGTGGCTTGGCAGTATGTAGATAATTATCCTCGGGATCAAGCTTTGTCGTTTGCTGTGAAAAAGAGGAAATGAAGAAAAGCGTGGTCTAAAATTCGTACCCAATCCCTGTCGGCCAGCATGAATCGACCCTATCAGTTCTTGATCTTTAAGCATTTGCTGCGACTTGCTGTAGACAAGATCTCAAAAAGAGATTATTCTTATTTCAGTTCAAGCATTCGAAGTTTGTGCTACGAGGGGTGGCACAAACTGTCATTTCCTCCAGAAAGGGCTATTGTGAAGCATCATCTTGCCAGATTGACCCTCCCTCCTCTCTCCACCCTTCTTGCATTGTGAATGTTTGTGTATAGTAGGTTGTAGATTGAACCGCTCGATCCTCACAGAAAATCCTACCCGAGGTCTCCTTGCATAAGCTATCGTTTCTTATGGTGTTATTTTTAGGCATTTTAATGCCTGCGTATGTTGGCTTGTGCTTATGTTCATGACTTACTCTTTACTCGTAGCGTTCTGCGGTCAAGCGATCATGGCGGAAAGTTCAGAAATCATACTGTTATTCTAGCGGCGAGTTCGCTGAAGTATATGTCTGCCGATATTCCGTATGTAGGTCATGTGTCCTACATGAAGTTACGTTCTGCCTGAGCTGTGCATGAGCGATTCTCAACCATATGCTGCCGCTTCGCTGTTTGAGAATTGTAAACACTCCTCGTGAAGATGCCACTTCTTAGACGATCCCGTCTATGTCTTGCGTTTTGCATTGCAACTAGCCTCTGTTGTTGGTTTGTTGTCCTATTTTTTGTTTATTTATTTTTTTTTAATTCTTATTATCAATGAAGGGACTGAAGATATGAAATGAGCTGAAGATATAAGTTTTTTTTTTGTAGCCTATCAGTAGGGTTTATGTAACCTAGTAATAGCCGAATCATTAAAACCAATAATTTCTTCGGACTAGAATGTTTGCTATATTTTTTTACTAGAGCAAGTGGTCTTAAGTTTCTAGTCGTTTGTGCCTTGATTAGGCATCACTGGTTGTGAGCTGAAAATGTACTGCGACTGGAATGCGACAAGCACGAATATTAGCAAAAGCGGATCAAATTGGCCTAACTTTGATTTTCTTGTTTCCTCCAGGATATAAAGATTTATGTTCTTTGTATTAGATTAGATTAGATTAGATTAGCTGTTGTACTCATTAAGGTACCCTTTCCATCAAGACACGGACTTTTTATATCTCTCTGGACTCGCAGAACCTGACGCTGTGCTGATTCTAGGTAGGTATGCCTTCCGAATGGGTCTCCTACTGTCTTATCTTCTAGTTCTAGTTTTGGTGGATGATCGCAATTTCTGAGATCATTAAAATGCGTTACATTCAATTCTTAAACTTTGTAAATTTAAGTATTTACATTCCTGAATCCATTTTTTTTTTATGATCTCTGATTTGTATGAGCAACATAATTCACTTATAGATATGTGGGACGAGTTGGAATCTATGTTCCTGATTCATTATGAAGCCGGCAATAATATGGCCGTGCGAAAGATTGCGATTCTATCGAAACTGTTTGCTGGCTCCGTAGGCTCCGTTATCTGGATTTCTCATGACGTTCGACAGAATCAATAATTTAGTGTAGAATTATCTTTCATCTTGCTTGATATAAATAGCATCATGATGCTGAAGTCCATCTCCAGGTTGGGGTGTTGTACAAAAAGTAAAAGTCCTTGTTCATATTAACAATTTTTCTTCCATTCTCTTTTCGACTTGTTCTCACTGCGAGGAAGTCATGATGGCAAGGTTCGCTCTTTCTAAGGCAATTTCTTCTTACTTTACGACGCGCCTCGATAAAAATGTAACAGTTTCCCCTTTGTGCAGGTTGCTCCGTCTATGACTTGCTTGCGATGCGTACGTTCTATTAGCCTGTGTTAAGCTCGAAGTTTTTACTTTGCGTGTCCCGCCTTATTAACTGTTAATTTCCCAACCTACGCCGATCGGATCCATTTTCAGCTCGGAGACTTCATGTAAACCTCTATCCTGCCGGCGATTTAAGTCAGTTTAAAATATAACGCTATGTTATGAATAGGATCAGTCCCTTTTTCCCAATGTTGTAATATCCTGTCGCATGGTAGTTCCGCGTCATTTGCAATGTAAGGGCTTACTCGTTGAGCGTTAACTTAAAATTGCTCGCATCGTCTGATTCTTTCAGAAAGCGTTTGTTCCGAAGTTCCCGTTCCCGTGGAGAAGTGCGAATTTAAGTTCATTTTGTTTGTGAAACCAAAGGACCGGAAAAAGGAAATGTGGGACGGGCCTGTAGTTGGCGTTGAAGCAGCTGTTGACTTCTTTGGCGCTGACGAGGTGGTTATAGAGTCACTTGCTCTTCTTGCTTATAATGCTTGGACTTTCGTTTTTGTTTATTTTATGTGCGTTAGTTTGTTAGTGTTTCTTCATTATTTTTGATGCCATCTTTAATGCGGCAGCTATGTCCGTTAAAAAATGTTTTTGTCGTCGTCGGCATATATTATTATTATTATTATTATTGTTATTATTATTATTATTATTATTATTATTATTATTATTATTATTATTATCATCATCATCATTATCATCATCATCATCATCATCATCATCATCATCATCATCATCATCATCATCATCATCATCATCATCATCATCATCATTTGCTTTAAGCGCTGCCCGTATCTTCGCAGCTATATTGCTGCTGTGTGCTCCAAAGTCTTAGCCTCCCAGCATATACCGTCAACATGGCGCTGAGCCAGTACCGTCCTTCTTCATAAGCAAGGAGACACCGACGACCCTGGAAGCTTCCGCCCAATTACACTACAGCGAACCGCTCTAAAGATATTTATCTCATTCTTGCGAAAAAGAACCTTCACTTTTCTCGTAAACAACGGTTATGCGGAAAGTCACATTCAGAAGGGATTTATTCCGGGCCTAAGTGGGACATTCGAACACATTACGTCTATGGAATACCTCATAAACGACTCACGAAAGAAACAGCACAGTATAACTATCACTTTTCTTGTCTTGCAAAACGCATTTGGAGATGTGGAACACTAACTGATAGCAAGCATCTAAAAGACCACCACATTCCAGACTAGATTTCCAACGTCATTAGTACCCTGTATTCGGATTTCTCGTCAACTGCTATAACGAATTCCTTCATCGCGCGCTTTATCCCTCCAAGGAGAGTCAGTGGAAATGAACAGCTCTTTTACCTATCTTGGGTGGTCTTTCGACTTCCACATGTCTGGGATCAGCCGGAAGTCAAGACTAAGAGAATCATTTTCAAGCCTTCTTCAGGCCATTCATGATCTGCCTCTTCATCCTCGCAACGAAATCTATATTTATCAGAAATATTTTATACCAAAGATAAGCTGGGATCTGACTGTGTTTGATCTGAAGGAAACTCGGGTAAACCAATCATTGGACAGCAAACTGCGGAGTTATACGAAATCATTGCTTGATATCCCAATATGGTGCACCCTGGACATAATCACGTTAAGCAAGAATCACTATGTACTAAATATTATTCTTGTTTCCGAGAAGTATATGCAGTGCCAAGTGACGTACCGCCAGTGCCTGGCGAAATCGAAAAACCCCGACGTAACGTTCTTTCAAAAGACCACTACCTACGGAAGGAACGTTTAAGCTGATGCCTATGTTTCAACTCAGTAAGCCATACAAGAAATTCGAATAATGAAGAAAAAAAGAGTTAAGACGAGTCTAACAACACAAGCACTGGTAACCAAGTCCATATGGGAAAATCCCCTGCTCTGCAGTGCACGTCACTGGTCCAGTGTGTTGGGAAAGTTGCCACGGGGTATTTACATATTCGCAGTTAGGTACCTAAGTAACTGCCTACTTAACGAAACCAGCACACAAAGATGGGGATTCGCAGTCTCGGGACTATGCTCGTCTTTTCCCCTTCTCAAGTGAAAGACTTCGTCCTGATTTCATCGCTGTAAAAGGAAATGAAGTCTTCATCATGGAGCTCACTGTTGGGTTTGAGACCAATGTGTCGAAAAACGCTGCGCGAAAACAACAACGTTACCAGCCGCTCTTCGATGAAATGTCCAAAAACGGTCGGTACACTTCTTAAACTTGTGAATGGGCGCTGCCGGAATCATCGGCAACAATGCTGGAAACATTTTTGGATGGATGAAGAAAATAGGATTTAGTGAAACTTTGTCGGGATGCCACATTCAAAAAGCAATCAACATCCGAACAACGTACTTCCTCTTCTGGTGCAGAGACAAGCCTTGGGAAGCCCGGAAACTTAAGACTTGGTATCAATTTTGTCGTCTAATTTGCCATGCCTGCGTTGAGTGGCAAACCATTTGTATATGTGCGAACGAAATTTGTAGTTGTGAGCACTCGAGAAAATAAATCACGATTATTATTATTGTTATTATTATTATAATTATAAATATATTATAAATATTATAAATATTATAAATAATGATAATAATATAAATAATAATAATAATACATAATCATTAATATTAATAAAATTATATAATAAATAATAACATTAAAATAATAAATGTAAATATATTAACATATTATTATTGTTTTTATTATTATTATTATTTTTTATTTTATTATTTTTATTATTATTATTATTATTTTTATTTTTATTATTGTTATTATTATTATTATTTTTATTATTATTATTATTATTATTATTATTATTATTATTTTTATTATTATTATTATTATT
>QQSS02203414.1:0-11955 GCA_003687565.2 Craspedacusta sowerbii
TTCCTGATCTAAACCCACATGAATGGCAAACCCTTGCGCTTGTAATTGATATGAATGACTCGCCCGTTGATCGAGTGAAGTTCTATAAAGACAGCGATTTGCAAGCTGTGAGTTTTACTGCTGTGGGCCAAGGCTCGCCAGTTCTTCTTCACAGTCACCTT
Source organism: Craspedacusta sowerbii (assembly GCA_003687565.2). NCBI lineage: Eukaryota > Metazoa > Cnidaria > Hydrozoa > Limnomedusae > Olindiidae > Craspedacusta > Craspedacusta sowerbii. The sequence continues at coordinate 162 of QQSS02203414.1, forward strand.
CAGCTTGGTAGCTGGTATGCAAATAGCTACACTGGGTTGCAATTTCACATTTATGATTTGAAGATCTGGACCGTTGCTTTAAATGTTCAAGAGATTGCTGAAATGATCACCGGTGAGTGGATGTTCTCCTATTCTTTCGCAAGCGTTTGTGAAAGGCTCCTATTTTGCCTGCATGTAAACTTGAAATATCTGCGCTGTATTAGTTAAATACGTTGCACTTTTTAGAGGTGAATGATTTTTCTATGCGTCCTGGTTCTGATCACGGTGAGTTCAGTACACAAGCCACTTGCCCTGAAACGCCTGGCACTGGACCGTGTAAGGATGCAACGAGCAGAGGTATGGCTGCCTTCATGCGGATTTTGAGATCGATGTCACTGGACTAATTCAATTTTGAAGTGCTCACAATGACATCTGAATAGTTTTCGTGACATTTTCAATCCAAGCGATGCGAATCTTGCGTTGCTTTTAGCGTTTGTTTTGAGCTTGGAAGAACAGACATCTGATAATACTCTCCATCCCCTGGCATAATTATTCGACGCTAACTCTTTATTCATTTATTATTTTTTTCTTGCAGGTGAGACCACCGCAAAAGTCATTACCAAAGATTTTTTTGCGAGCAATGGAAGTTGGGCAGTAATGAATGGAAGATCTTGCAGCAGAAGTAGTGGTCTTTTCCTAACGAACAGTCCAAATAGCACAGCTACAAGGTTTGAGTTCCGATTCGTTACAGTCCCTTCTGACTCTGCTATCCAGTCTGCCTCTTTGGTGATGACGATGCGGAAGGAATGCGAGGGTTCCAGTCAAGTGAAAAGTTTGCTTCGTCTCCACTTAGTCTGCAACCGCTCTTCAGCCTCTCCCTGTGCGTACTTCGATCAATCTGGTTCATCTTTTGAGTGGAGTAGAAATGGGAGTTGCGAAAATGGTAGCCAATTAATTGTAAATGAAGGTCAGTTAAAGTCGATGCTCCAGAACGCGATAAATAATGCGAACTACGAGGAGAGCTGCTCTCTCTTAATCACAATAGTACCTCTTGCGGGGTCAGCTTCCCTGGGGTTTAAGAGGCACTTACAGGCTGATGGTTATGACAGACCAAAGTTGACAATATCGTTTCTGCCAAAAGGTGTGTTCGGCTGTTATTGTTTGCCTGTATTTTTTGTCAATACCTTGTCACATAGTTGCTAAAGTGTTCAAGCATGTTTATTCCTTCATTTGACTTGCAGTTTGATGCAAGTAAGCTAACACGTGTGATTGCGTGTTTCTTGGCGTGCGGGAAATGCCTTGCTTGTTAGCGGTAGAGAAGAAATCAGAAATTTTTGTTTTCGGGTTGCGTGTTCAGGGCTGAGCATTTGATTTTGCTCATCAGTTTTTACTCTGACTTAGTTATTTGTTACTGTTTGTATGCCATTTTCCTACTAAAGATTTTAGTAGGGAAGATGTTTGTTCGACGGGAATGCGTTTGGTTGCCTCAAGGCGGAAGTCGTTCGTGCTAGTTGCGGATAGGATTAAGACCCCGCTCTCTTTCGCTGCGCTGCGCTGCGTTAAAATAAAGCTAGTAGTGATCCCAGTGGTGTGGTAGTGTGTGCGTAGTGCTAGTGTGTACAAATGTGTAAGCAAGTTGTCGCGATAGAGTAGTTGTAGTGTATAAAAGTGTAAGTATGTAGCAGTGATCTCAGATAGTGGTACATAGTCTTCCCATTGGCCCGAATTACCCTGATTTCAATGAATCAAGCAGCCTCTCTGTTTCTAAACCACATCTAATATTTGACCGTGTTGACTGCCCATGGAAGCGCGGGTACAATGCTGTACTGTACTTGAGTCCATTGTCAAGATGAGCTCGGCAAAATGTAGTGGACGCCATGCAGCTGATTTAGTCCGATGAACTAAATTGACACCTATTCCTGCGGTGTCGACTTAAGTAACTCTGTATCTAGAAATATCTATTTCTTGATTTCAAGCGTTTTGCTTGTCTTGATTGGTGAGCTTGCTGGCAGAGGAAACAGCGAAGACTGCCAACGGGCAGCCGCAAGGTTCCCAGATTAGTGGCAAGATAGTAAAGGCCTGAAGTTATCGGCTGAATGTCCCTTAGTCTCTTCATAAACGTAGGAGTGGTGGAGTGTTTGTGTATGTGTGTGTGTTTGTGTGTGTGTGGGCATTTTTGATTGGGGTGGCAAGCCTTAAATCTTTGTGCAATCCAGCGATATGTGAGCTGCTGTGTCTCTCTGTAGATTTCGAGCTCGAATTCCAGTGAGAGCAGAATCTCATGTTTTGACATAATTATGCTTACTTTGTTGAAAATTGAGTGAGGTCACTCTGTTTCAGGGCAGCTGCTCTTTCCGGTATACCCAACGCAAAAGCGGTGTCCGATGGCTCCCCGCACCCCAACTACCCCAAATAGTCATGCTTTTCGTGGCACCCCCGAAAGCTCATGCTCCCCGATCGGTTTTAGTTGCATATGTAACCCAATATTGAATAGGACTTTCAAATTCCTTTGCATGTGATTGCCCCATTTTTCTGTTTCTTCTTCACGATTTATTCGCGTCAAACCTGCTACAGGATCTGCATTGGTAGACAATCTGGCCTTCTCAGTGTCTGTTGGTTTAAGGATAAATACGGCATTTTTGCGCTAATTGTTCTCTTCGCCTTGTTAACAAGAATTTCTACCTGCTTTAGCCTTCAAATTTATTTTTTAGAATATTACAAAAGCGAGAAGACACTGAAGCTTCAGTTGACTGATCTTTACCAGGACGTAACGATGTCGCAAGATTCATTCGATTTTGGGGATCCTTATGTGAGGATCGGTGAGACTGATGCAGCCATCCTCCGCTTTCGCGATGTGCTGGTCCCTCTAAAGGCAAAGATCAGATCTGTCAAGCTTGCACTCGTTTCTCCATGCCACGACGCAGCAAACGTGATTGCGCGCGTGGACGTGTTCCCAGACTGCAACCACCATCCATGGTCGCTCGCCCAATACACAGACATGCTAGCTAGACAAAACTATGCTTACGTTTATTTTCCACTACCTCCTGCCATTAATGAAACCGAAGTGAATGTGGGAAGTGAAGGTTTGGTGAGAATTGTGCAAGCAGGCATCAATGACTCACTTTTTGCTCCTGGATGTATGCTGGTGTTTTATATGAGGACTGCATCCTTTGTAAATACGTCGGGCCTTATAAGATTCTACAGTGCTGATTCTTCAATTGAAAAGGCTCCTCGCCTGATTATCAAGTACACAGTTGATGGTTAGTGTCAGGTTCACGCTTCAATTTCGAATTTACACGTTTTTTGGCCGTTCGGGAGAGCAAGCAGGTCCCAACATCACGTAGAGTTAACTAGACAGCAGATGTAGTTTAGAAAGCCTCTAAAAGTTCTGCAAATTTGTTTGATTATCAGAAAGCTCATGGATATCTCGAACTGATGCTAGACGGAAGATAGTTTCCATAAAACTATTGCTAGAGATGCGTTTGAGCAGTTTAGCGTTCTGGTTTGCAGTCTTTTAAGCAATATCCAACCTTGTCTACACTTTGGCGTAAATCATACTTTTTTTAATGCTAAATTCTAGTTTTTTGAATGTTGAGTGTTTGATGTGCGGTTTCCTCGAGTACTTATTAAAAATGTCCCATTGACGTGACGACATTTATTTCGTTTGTCAAAAATGAAATTTTCTTGATCAGGGTCGTTTTTCTTGTATTGGCGTGCTTGATTTTACATAGGATCACTGGCTTTTGGTTTCTTACTCACTATCTTTGTAGAGCTGCCAAAAACCAAGTGGAAATACTCGTACATTAACTACACCAGTAAGCAAATCGACGGCAACAGTAGGCCTTGTCAAAGATATATCCCTGGATCTATTTTCACTTTTGAGCAGTCTGTGACGCACTACTTCTATAAGGTGGCTGTGCCTGATATTACAAAAACCAGTCTGATTTCCGAAATGCAGCTTCAAGTGAATTCTGAATCGCTCATGAGTTGCGCATCCATGTGCAAAGCAGTTGTCTGGGTTACGACGTTCCCAGACCTCGACCAGTTCGGTGATCAGTGCATTTTTTCGTCAAGCGCTGGGGATAACCGACTAGATGGCAATGTCACGTGGCTGCCAAACTATTGGGCTCGCTTGCCTTGGTATGGAACTCCAAACCTTGGAGGCCTCATCCAGAATCTCGTCCAGAGTCCCAGTTTCGACTCCTCCAAGGACATTGGCATTGTCGTAAGCGTGGGGTGGAATAGTGGTCTTAGTTCATTGAATAACCTGTCAACCAACGAGGACGTGTTTCCAAGGCTCCGACTACTTTATGAGGAGAAGCTTCCTGGTAAGCCTGTCTGGATGTAGCGACTTTTCGCTCCTAGAGAAACCTTCTGTGCGCTTGTGGACATACCTTTGCGCTAGCTCAGAAAAGCGTAGATCCCCATTCGTGTGCTTCTCTGCAGGATGTGTTAATTGGTTCTTGGGTTTTGCAATCAGTGATGGCGCATCAAGTTTGCCAGTTCAAAACTATTAGGCGTGATGTTTTGTTTTTTTAGTGTCTTGTTAATTGGTCAAGTCTTCGCTAAACTTCGTCTTACCGATCTCAAAGTTTATTTTTGATTATATTAACTTGATCGACAAATTTCATCTTACAAACGTTTCAACTTTGTATTTTGGTTCGTATTTATCGTTCAGTCGATTCTTGTAGATCTCTATATGGTTTTTTAAATGAACGAAGTGAAAGAGCCAACCTTTTCATATACTGCTTACCTGAATGCAAAGAGATTGCGGTCGGCCCTGAACTAGTTGGCTTGATCAAGATCATAGTTGGTGATTAAACTTCATAAAATCAGGCAATGGTATGCAGTCTTCTATGTTGCAGATATGTACGTATATGCCGATGCGTCTGCCATGACGCTCTCCAAGCCTTTTATCGCGTTTACAAGTGAGCCATATGTTCCGACTTACACCTGCCTTCAGTTTGACTACCACATGCATGGCGTAGACCAAGGAAGGTTTGTCGTCTATTTGATGCAAGGAGGCGAGCTTTCTCAGGAATTGTTCACCATGCAAGGCGACCAAGGAGATCGATGGCTCCACGCTTCGGTGCCTATCCGAGCCAATGCGACGTCAGCCTTCCTCTTCACGGTAAGCTTGTTCATAGATATTGAATAATCTACTCACTCACATAGTGTTTGTTTATAAAGTAACAATGAAAACCAATCTTCTTTTCGAACTAGAGTTCATGCACCATACAAACTATACATTTATTGCCTGTCTCGTCACTCGGTAGCCTCCAACAACTCGCTAGTTAGGCCCGGCATTGAGGGCGCAAACATGTGCCTACTAACATATCATTGAGTCAGAGTGTATCCACTCGTTATTGCGACAGCAAATGATGCAGTACGGTAACCTTGTTAGCTTACGCAAATGTTTATTATGCTCTTCAATAAATGTTCAATGTTTTCTTTTGCGAAGACCGGCAGTCACCAGCCTGGGTAATTGATCTGCCGCAGAGTTTCCTAAGAGTCCCGTGGCACCCATACCCAAAATTTATGAAAGTAACAGACGCGTACAAGCTGGACAAAGTTTCCTTTGCTTCCTTGTACATAGCCTCCTTTCTTGTTGAATAATAATCAAATATAGAAATTTTTTAAGTCAGTCCTGACTACTAAGATCCGTGTACACCAAAAATACGTAAGCTGGTTTGCCCCTCTCAAGAGTGGCGTGCCAACTAAGGTGAAGAAGCTTCTACCAGTAAAAAAGTTTTAGGTGCTTCTCAGAACTTGTCTCTTTTGCAAGATATGAAGCTGGTTTGCATTCTTTTAAGCAATATACTAATTCTAGTATCCTACAAAGGAGGTGCTCAGATGCGTTTTCGTTGAAGCTTAGAGCTTTCATCTAATCAAAAGTGTTTGCGCCCTTGCTGCTAATGATTCCTGATGCTCCAACGGACAAGTTTGGAAAGCGTACGAGGCTGTCAATGAGAGGCTTGTAACGCTGCTTCTTTCGCGTCGCATTCTTCTCTATGTTGGGCTCGAAGCCAACGGGGAGCTTCATGAAAAGATGTTTTGATGCTTTACTGCAGTGAATTCGGGACGATAACTGTCTCTTGTAATGCTGGATGAGGACGCAAATTCTAGACATTCTTTGATATCTATGTAAATAGTCTCGGAAGAAAGTTTTTTTTTGCTGCACGAGCTATACTTAGGAGATTAAACTTGTGTGAATAGGTGAAACGCTTTTCAGTTAGATAAATTTTGCATCCTCCTATCTCATTTGTGTTAAATCTATTCTGGCAAACTTTAAGGGAGTTATCCATTGCCCAAATCATGGTGCAACAGATTTGAGTGAAAACAGTGTAGTCGTTCCGGCGTGTTTGGAAAGTATTTCAAGCCCTGTTACCCGAAGGCTGATACTATTTGAAGTTTGAGCAATTTGGAAACTATGGCGAAGACAAAACTTTATTTTTTTTTTGTATTTGTATATATATAAACGAAAGATTGGGATAGCTGTTGAGTCGAGTCAAGAGAGACACACGTTCGAGACTTGAAAATCGATCTGTTGACGCCGTCTTGTCTCTTGCAGGCCGGACCAACTCAAAGTGCCTCCAAAGCCTCAGGTAGCTAAAAAACGCTATCCATCTGTAAGTCAACACTTTGAGTGCATCTCGCCGTGTCTTATGAACTTGGTGCGACCGACCCGTAAGATAGGACGTGTGCGTGTGTTTGTGCTCGCGCATGCTTGCGGGATCAAAAAGAGGCAGGGTGTATAGTACGCAGTGGCTAGTACGTATTAGAAGTACAAGGTGCCCCTCCCGTACAAATGGACCTGAGGTTTGCCTATTTTGGGAGGAAGAGCAAAGATCCGAGACTTCTGATTCTCACGATTGGCGTTGCTTCGAGTTGGAAGACAGTCACCCGAGTATCGGATTGCAAACGTGCAGATGCTCGCTGGCATTTCTTAAAGTACATGAAGACCAGCGCTAGTCGCTGCTAGAAAAGGCTAGTGGCTGGGTAGTAACCCTTTTTCGAAAACTGATTTTTGTCATGTTTCTGATGTCTTTTACTGCTCCATGGGCTGATGCATGGGAGTCCGCTTGATATCCCCCCTCAATTAGTCGCTTCTTCAAAAAAGCTAAGTCAGCGTTTCTGGATTTATCAATGCCCTGTCGGTAGGCGCCATGGCATTATATGAATTTCTCGGAAGCAAGTCAGACATTCAGCCCATAACGATTGTTGGTAAGCGAAATGATCTTGAGAGTGGCCGATATCGGAATATCCAGCCACAATCGTAGGTAGCTACACAGGTTGATGTCTAGAGCTTGTTTTATCCACGTCTCCGTTAGATCTCCAACAGTCTGGTCCCAGCTTATTGCGGATACGACTTTGCGTCGAGTAGAAAGAGGCAGATTGTGTATGGTTTGAAGAAGGCTAAAAAAAAAATTTTTATTTGTAATTTTGCTGTCACAAGGCAAGTCGAAGGTGAAGGATCTGCGTAGGTAAGAGAAGTAGCTGTTTATTTCCACAGGGAAAATTTGTTGATTGCTTATGTAAGGAATCGGCTTCACTTGCTTAGCAGACCCATTGAAGTTTTTAGTTTACATTATGCCACGTGTATGACACTCGTATACCCTTGCTGTCACTCTACTCCAGTTGCACCATCTCTAAAAGGCATTCGCAAGGATTTCTGGCTCCATTCCGCTCACAGGTACAGCATCGTCAGCTAACTGTACCCAAGATCTGTGCTAAAATAAAGACGAAAATTGATAGCCAAACTGTGAAAAATCAGATCCCTTGATATATTGCACGAACGTGTTCATAAGCATATTGGAAACAAGTAGTCTGAAGAAGTCCCTCTCTAAAACCTCTGGGATTCTTTCGGACCGAAATCAAACTCAGTGCAAGGTCACTTATAGGAGCGTCCTAAAGAATTCGAGTAACAGGTGGTATCTGATGAATCCTTGAGGCAACCTCGACAAGATGACGGAAAATTGGATCTCCACCTAGCTCTCCACCCCGAAAATTGTTATTGAACTCATCTGGACGCTAGCTCTGCAAACTTCGTTGAAATTCGGTCATACGTCATCAGCAGCCTGCCACGTAGCATGTACTCGGAGTGAGGCAGACGCTTGGGCATTTAGTTGCAGGGCCATCTTTATTGAGGGAAGTCCGATTTAATTATCTACGTGACTCAGTACTCTTCTGTTCGGCGAAATCCTTAGCAGGAATTGTGTTAACTATTAAGGAATATGTACGGGTGTTGGTTGACAACCCTCACTCACTGCTTCCTTAGCCGAGCATCATGACGGGACAACAACATCGGCCTGATTTGCTCATTGAGCCAGAAAAGAACCTGCACATACTGGAGTTGAGGGTGGCTTTCAAACCTAATATAGAAAAGAACAATGCCAGAAAGGAGGCTAAGTAAAAACAAGCTAAGGAAACGTTATCAGACTTGTACGAGTCCTTAGCGTTCCTGAATTCAAGTTAGGTGAGACGGGAGGCTTAGGAAACTTTGAGGCAGATTAATTACCCTGCTGAATCCAAGTGTAGGTGAAAAGGGAGTCTTAGGAAACTTTGCGACCGATTAATTACCCTGGCTGGAGACTGTCGGTCTTAACAAAGTCATGAGGTGCTAAAACGTATAATGAGCATTTGCGTAAGTACATCGTACTGCATCTTTTCTTGTCGTAACAAAGATTGGAGACATCCTGACTTGATGATATTGTCGTAAGCACGACCTTGGTCCACTATGTATAACTAGCTAGTGAGTGGCTGGAGGCAGGCGAGTCACGGGACCACACATCTATGTATATTTTGCATGTTGCGTGAACTCTTGTTTGAATAAGAAAATTATTTATCCTTATCATTAACAATAATAATATACTTACTATGTGTCTCACATGATTATGACGTATAATATTTTTTTTTAGTTATTTATAAATGGTATTTGGCACTGTAAATATGCGACGGGTATTGTGTTGAAGCTTACTTACATCAGTAAACGAAGATGAGAATTTTCGTTGATAAGCCATAAGCGATGCTGACTTGATGAAACGAGGTCGTCTAGTTTTTGCTCTTTTCCCTTCGTGAGAAGCCATACTCCGAAAGTTTGCCAGATATCAATTTTAGCATGCTTTTTATCGGAAAACATACTATGGTTATATATTTTCCATCCTTTGGAAGCCTGCTTCGAGATCTTGTTCAACAAACCGCATTTTAAAAAAAAATTCTCATGTCAATGGCCGATCTAGGAGATTGACCGTTCGAAAATGAGGCATGGGAAAGTATCTGACATTTTTCATTCCAGTAGAGACGTAGAAGATTCCTTATTACGCACTTTTCGCATGGTGATCGTTTTGGGCATTGCTTTTTAAGTCAAGCGTCAGAAATGTTTTCCTGCAGAGAAGCAGAAAAATTAGCGTATTGTGAAAGATCGAAAGAAAATGGATAAGTTACTTAAGTAAAGAACCGTAATCAAGCCTATAAAAGCGTTATTGGTGCAAAACAAAACCTCTCGCGGATAATTTTTTCAGATGCTGACTTTCGATGATAGTTGAGTAGCGCTTTAGTAGTCAAAAGTGTTTGTTGACCAATATCGATAGATTATGATATTGGAGTTGGTTCTCTTTTGCCAGGATAGATAACTTTTTATTGGCCTTGAATGGGACTGAGGACCTAGTAACAACTGCAAATATTTTTTGGCAAGGAGACTAGATCTACACCAGGAATCTTTTTTGTTTCGGTAATCTGCAGTAACTGAGCAGTCACTAAATTTATCTGACGCGGTAAAAATTGTGTGCCTTTTTGTGCATTTCCCGGATGTTCAATTTCAAGAAACTTCGTTTTTTTCTGATCGCGTGTAAGAATACTTTCCCAAAGAAAAGAAAAGCGGAGAAGAGGGAGTCTGCCCAGCAAAATTTAACACATCACTAGATAAGATGAGAAGCAATTGAAAACACCGCTTAACATACACTTCTTTCTAGCATTTGTTAGTCGAGCATTTTCGATTTGGCGTTCTTAGGTTAAAAGATAGTTTAACAATCCTATATCGTTTCTTTGCTACTTCTTGCAGTTACGGTTTCTGGCGAACAGGGGATTAGGAACAGCGGCAGATGTCGCGATTGACAACCTGAAACTGTCATATGACTCTTGTACCCGTCAGACAAATGCGTCCAAGCCAGAGAATGGTACGTTGAGCTCTCCTGTCCTAATTTTAAGCATGCTTTTGTCTTGCAGGGGGGTGGGGGGGATTTTATAATTTACTCCATACATATTTATTTGTGGTGTTTGTTACTTGCGGGAGTCTTGCTTATACATTTCGATTACGTTTTTTAGTTGGTGGTACACTAGCTGACATAAAATTACCAACTTTGTTAAACTAATGGTGGAAAAGAGTGAAAGACTGACAATAGTAATAGGGTGAATAAGGAGCTCCATCCGTGGTGTAGTTGGTCATTCATCAGGATAAACAGTTCAATATTAGCTGGAAAGTCTTATATCTATAAATGGAGGTGCACAAGCACTGATAAGCAACTGCTGTAAACAAGTGATGTGTCATTTTTCTATTGCTGGAAATTGAAATGAGGGCAGGGCATTGGTTGCACTGCCAGCCTCACCGTGCTTCCAGCCTAACTTTGATGATGTTCATGGTGATGGTGTTCATGGTGATGGTGTTCATGGTGATGGTGTTCATGATGATGGTGTTCATGGTGATGGTGTTCATGGTGATGGTGTTCATGATGATGGTGTTGATGGTGATGGTGTTAATGCTCGGGATCGGCATCGAATTACGGGAATATGTTATCAAAATGTTTGCAGAATGCGAAGACATTCGGATAGGAAACCTATTCCGGTTGAAAAGTGTGCTAGTTTGGAATTTTAACTCGAGGTTTTGTTATGGTCATTCTCTCTTTGATACCTTTCCACAGGGAGTATGGAGGTTCCTGTTGCTATTGGAAAAGACATGGTTCGCTATAAGTTCAAGAAAGGGTCAGACTCGCGTGTTTTTCACTTTGTCTATATCGTCTCCCTTTGTTCATTGCTCGCGCGCTCTAAAATGAATGTTGACACGGCCCCGTATTTTTGGTGATTTAGGTTCCTTTGATGCTTGGTATATGAGAAGGCAAAATCTACCATATCCAAAAGTACTTCTTCCCCTTGAGGTCAGTGCTGAAGATATTTCTCAATCACGTGTTCCTGTTCGAGACCGGAGGAATCACTCTCTTGATGTTCCGCCAGTCGCGTATGGCTACTATGGTGACCCGCTACACTATGGATATTTTACTGGAAGCTCCAGTGATTATATTGACGTTCAAAGTTTGCAGCTGGATTTGAGATCCTCATGGGCAATTTTATTTTGGGTTCAGATTCCTGTTGTGGTTGAGACATTTCTCCTTGCTGGGTATGCTGCTAGCGGTCGTGAGTTGTTGTACATGGCTGTCAATGGCACTGGTCGGCTTCTAGCCAGGTTAGCCGTTATACTTTGTTTTGTTCGACTGTACTTGGCCTTTTTTTTGTTCGAAAATCAATTTTTCAATCTGCTATTTTTAGTTGTGTGAAGATTATCGGAGAAGTTTTTTATTCGATCCTGAATTTTCTAGTTATTTTGAATATTTTGCTTTCATACATTGATATAACCCAAATCCTGCTGTCATCTCTTCAAGGTGCTCAGGCTAATGCAGGTTTAATTTTTGCGGCTTGTTTCGCATTCAAAAGAGTGTGTTTTTTCTAATCTTAGCATTGGGTCGTATGTGATGACAACTCAGTCTCGATGCCTGGCCATTGACCAGAACAACGTCTCAGTAGCTCTTACTTTTGACCATCATCT
>QQSS02203425.1:0-11955 GCA_003687565.2 Craspedacusta sowerbii
TACATACATACATACATACATACATACATACATACATACATACATACATACATACATACATACATACATACATATGTCTATGTATGATGTCTTTGTGAATAAACTTTTGGTATGGTTGGTTTGTTTGCGTTTTGCTTAAAGCTGCAGAAATTTTGCATGATAAGTCTCCATGTTTAGATAAGGGGCTGGTGTTTTGATCTCTAACTTGTGATAATGGCTGGTGCTAAGGAGGATGAATCACAGCTAGGTACTTTGCTGCGAGTAAAGCGAAAGAGAACACAGGATCCTATAGAAGCCCTCATTGTTCATTACTCACCTGCCAAGAAGAAAAAGGAAGTGGTCAGTAGTGGCGAAAGCAAAAATAGTGTTTCATCCTACCCTTCGGAAAGTACTAACAGTCTCTTTCGCTTTGCTGGAACACTATGTAAAGACGGACTTCAGAATGCTAAAGAACTGGTCGCCAATGTTCGTCAAGCATCTGTCAAGAGTGATAAGAACATTCAAAGGATACGTTCGGCCGCAAGATTGTCTAGCAGTGAAGCCCAGAAGCATTCGAGGTATAAAGTTGTGTCACAAAGGCGGCAAGGTTGCGTTAGTGATGTTGAGTCCGAGCCATCAACTCCAGAAGATATGGAAGTAGAGCGCATATTCAAGATTTTCGATGTCATTAATGAGAATGACGGAGAGAGTTCACCTGAGCGTGAAAGCCAGCTCTCCTATGCGCAAGAAGGGGACTTAATGTGTAATTCTGTAAAGATGTTCAGGGAAAAATTGAGTATTTCAGATAAGCAGCAGTCAAGTGATGTAGAGTTTGTTTACGATTTGTACTTTGCGGACTCCGTGGTGGATATAAATGGCATTCTTGATATTGAGCCATTTTCGCAGCATTTTGAGGAGCTTAAGGAAAGCCCAGATTGCTTTGAAGATGAAGATGATGAAAATGCAGAAGATAATTGGCGTAACGACTATCCGGAAGATGAGAGTGATAATGACTCTTCTAGCTCAAGTAAGTCATACAATGAACATTATGGAAAGTATTACTCCAGTGAAGATGATGCTCAATACTCTGGACACTCTGAAAGACCTATGCGCACGCAGCTTGACCCTTATTTTAATTCTATAGACCATGAAGATTACTATTTTGAAGTTGCTTCAGATAATGATTGAGGCAGCTGATTAAACTGTAGTCATTCCTTGGTTTTGGCAAATCACATGTATCTTGATTTACGTTTTAAGCATGTTATGTAGGTTTTGGTGGTACAGAGTAGCACATTGTTAAGTGTTCAAAATGCTTTGTTTTGTTGGTCCAACAGCACCAAATCAAATTGTGATTCTAAATTATTACAAATGATTATTGAAACATATGCATTTGGCTGCACAGATTGAACAGTGAATATTCTGTGAAGATTGTGCATGGCTAATCTTGTGGCTTGTTTATGCCAGGATATAATAATTATCACGAAAATAATAAGGGCTCGTGTTACTATTTTTAAACTCATCTAATGCAGCTGTGCCCTGCTGGTGGGATAACATTTTCAGAATGAGATTGCTTATCACCTTGTATGATATCTGTAATTTCTTGTTAAAGGTTACTAGGACTGTCACTTGTTTTATAGATGCTTGTTAACTTTTCCTGATGGATGAGGTTATTTAAGCCATCTAGTCATGATGGTTATTTTAATTCCTGATGTTTTTGACAATGGAATTGATATCCAGCTAACCTTTGGATTGTGTCTTAATCTTACAGTCGATTTTCTGAAAGCAACATTTCATATTTGGTGATATTTCATATTCTCTGATGCCTAGTGCGTTTTTTTCTTCAAATGATATGCCACAAGGTTGATCGATGTAAATAAATATGTATTTTGAATGTTATGTGAAATCTTAGCTTTAACTCTAGCTTACATGGTGCTAAATATAGCTTTTACTGTTCCACTTAGGGGAAATTGTAAACCATCTGCAGGCTAATTTTTTCATTAGTTTTCGAGTTGCTTGTCTTGCTGCACTTTTTTCCTCATCTCTCTTCGTGTTCAAATTGCTTTCTTTTTTATTGCAGCCATCATTGGATTGTATTTATGTGTAAATTTGTAAAAATGTTTTGTTTCTCGATTTAGTCCTTAAAAAGATAAATATTGTTGCTTTAATATTTTTTTGCAGGCTAGCTGCGAATTTGGATAATAGATTTAGAGGCAGTCTTTTAATGTCTTGTCTGCATGTTTCAGCCCTTTGAACATCTAGTTTCTGTTGCATCCATGGAGTAGACAGATAATGCTCCTTCCAATATACTAATAGGTGTTAACATTTTTTTTAGAAACAGCGTCTTTTTTGTGTTTATTTGCAGTTATTCTGTCGTAGTAATCATATCGCCATATTTGCATCTTGCTCAAAGTGCTAAGCCTGCATAAAGACATCCGAGAACATAGATTGTATCTTATATCACGTGCTCGAGCCCTTACCGTTTTTAAGCTTTTTCTAAGTTTGCCTGTTGCCATTGGTATTTTTTGTTGTATGTTGCATTTGTTTTAACACGCTGTTTGCTGGCAACGAGAAAGCAGAAATGGGATAGCCTTTAGAAAGCTCTCAAATGATCGTCAGTAACCAGCCTCCTGAATGCATTCGCCCACTGATATTTTATCTTCTGGCCTGCCTGAGTACCTCATCATGTGTGTGATCAAGAGCAAGTATAAAAACTAGTACTTTGGCTCTGGTGATGCCTACTGTGCACTGGCGTGTGACTTCTACCTGTCAAGTATTTGAACTTTGAAGTCATTACCAAGCACTGAGTAATAGTTTTTCAGTGACAGGGTTGACACCTAAGTAGCAGTTTCATTTAAAAGTTATAGCATTAAGAAATTTCTTGCTCACGTTTCCTGGCATTCCAGAAAATAGTGGTAAAAAAAGGTCATTTGCGACTTTAAAGGACTTTAAAATCACCTGACATCCGTTCCTTTAAAATGGAAGCTTGAAGAATGTTTTGAAGTTGGAAGGTAGTTGGTGAAAATTCGTATTCATTTTATGCTTTTCTGTTTGCTTGGAGTAGCATGCGCTGTCAAAGCCTTTACAAATAGCAGCAGTAATCAAGGGCTGCCTGTCCTTTCGCGTTTCCTTTGCCGCTACCAGTGGACTTTCTTTGCCTATGGAGCGCATTTGTGTTTGGTTGCTAGCCGTTGCGGGATTCTGCGATTTAGTGGTGCTGTTTGCATGTTTGTTGGTTTGCAAAGTCCTTTTTTTGTTTGTTGCTTATTTCATTATCTGAGGGGTGTCGTTTAAAGCATGCTCAGTTTGAAGAGCCCTTATGATTGTCATACCTGTTTATGGTTAATTGCAGAAATGAAAGTTCATGCCCTACTCATGAAAAACAGGGTCTGATGTACCGAGACTCCTTTTAAAACGATGTCTATAATATGTAAATGCGAAGAATGAATTTATTGTAAATGATTGTAATGCTTCCTTGTAGTACATTGATAATTATAATGTACCTTCTGGAAGTACCGTGACACGTGAGAAATTGAACCTGGCGTCGGAAAGGTGGACAATGCAGGATGCAGTGCAAAAATTGCCTATGGATGCAGCATCGGATTCTAAATGGGTATAGTGGTCAATCGACTAGATAGTCATTGTCGTTTATTCTTTGTCTAAAAAAAAACTTGCCTTGTATGTATGGTTTTAAACTAGCTATTCATATTATTTTCTGCCTGTTTTTTCTGTTTGTTTTTTGTTTCTTGCTTGTGCTGTACCAGGCTTAGCGCAGGTCCAGTTTGAAAGGAATCCATACAAAATGGGCCAGTTACATTGCAGCGTGGAAAAATAAACCTGCATGTAATGCTGGGTGTATTCTGGCTATGCGTTATACCTCATGCATAGTAAAAAGAAACGTTTTAAAACCAGGATTTTGATGATGCTAAGTTAATGCCAAAGATTTATCCAGAACTCAATACTCCGATTTTCCAAGGGGCATTATTTTATCCGAAATCGTCATTGTTTGCTCATAAGTCTATGACAACTGAAGCGAAGCAGCGAAATTAAATCACGTTGGTTCACAGTTTAAGGTGGCTATTTCTTCTTTTACGTCGTGTGTTATTGAGGAGCGTAGGGGCCACTGATTCGTGGTTTTGACCTGCAGGATTCATGAATGGGATAAAAACTGAGCAGGAGATGGCCTTTCGATGTGCCCGGGTTCTTCTGTGCTGCTTATTGATGATTTTTGTTATGGAGAGATTCCCATCATCCGTGTCGTGATTATCAGATTTAATTTTAGCTTTTCTAGCCTTAGCTCCTTTAGCCGCAATCTTACTTGCGCATTGTTCTTGTCAAAGAAGACTGTGTTCTTGATGATCCGCTTTCTTATGCTCGTGTTAAGTTTGCCTGAGGTTCAAGTATCTGCTTTAGAATGCGTCTCCTCTTTACAGGCAGATGACAAGTCTTCGGACATGAGTAACGTTGTCACCGCAAAGTATGATCTAGGTTCTGAGTCGGGGAGTGATTATGAAGATGTCGAATTTGTGGGGGTTGATAATAATTCGGAGAACAAAATGCCAATTGAAGATAGAATTAATTTGAAAAAATTAGAAGAGGATCTTGAGAAGTTTGCCTCTAAGCATAAGCTGACGTCCAGGAACGTTAAGTCTTTGTTGCATGTGAGTATTCATTTTATAATTTTTGTTGTGCCTGCAAAGACCTTTCTATTTACGTAGTTACTTCTGGCACTGCATGTTCCTGTAAGTTTTTCTATGTGTGGGTGGAAAGTTGATAGTCTTTATCAGGTAAAAGCAAATTAACTTAGTAAATCTTCGTACTAATGGCTTGGTATTACATGAATCTGAAATTTTTGTGATAAGTTTTCCTTGTTACTTACTACATGTTATCTTCATTTAAGACAGGTTTAATGGCTACTTGCTTAGGTCTTTTCAAAGGCTTTTAGGTGTTTTGATATAGGACAATTACTCAATAAATGCTCTTGCAGTTTTATCATTTTGGACTCTGGACCAGCTAAGTGGTCTCTCTTCGGGAGTTTTTGCCCATGACAGCTCTGACCAAGTAGTTTTAACTATTGCCCTTGTTCCTTCTAAGTACGTCCTTCATGATGAAAGCTTTATAGCTTTCTTGGAGCCTCCTGGAGATTCCTGTGCGACATCGGGTCACTCGGGGAGCTCGCTTCCGGGGGCCTCAACCAAATTGACCAGATCCAAAGCAAAGATGTGTGCCCCTCCAGATTCAGACGCTCCGAAAAAGAATTCCGTAAGTCTGCTCCATATGTATTGTCGTGTATTATATATACTCTATACATCAGATGTATTACATGGTGGGGGAGGGTTTGATGTTTGTGAATGTTGAGGCTGTGAGATCGCTGTTTGCGCCTCTTTGCTCCTAAGGCTAGCCTCTGTTCTAGCGAATGGCATGCTATGTCTTCTGCTGGTTTAGGTGGTCTATTATCGATACCTTACTTAGATACTGGATATATCGTTCTCGGACGATTCGGAATCAGATGATGAGTATGTGCCGACTGATGACGATGCGTCACAGGCGAGTGGTAACGAATGTGACAGTTCACCTGCTAGCGTCGTTTTGTCACCGATGACACGAGCTGAAAGTGGGTCATGCGCAGAAGAAGTGTCGCAGTCATGCGAAGACGCTATATTCAAAGTTCCCTATTCTCCATGGAAACAAGAAGGGGCTGATGCCATTGCCAAACGCACTCGTTCTCGCGTGCCTATGCCGAATGTCGATATTGAAGAGTTAGAAATGTCATTCGCACCTCCTGATCTTCCGACGGATTACTTCGAAGAGGTCGGTAGCGCAAGGGACTTAGACCCTGATGATTTGATTTGGAAGGACTGGTTGGCTGACTTGACCAAGCCGGCGAGGTATCTGAGTGAGTCTCTTGACGATCCTAATGATGAAGACTTCAAGAACGTCGTTGGCGATGCGGATAGTACTGATGACGAGGAGTTTCGTGACGACAACGAAGTGAGAATAACTCAAAAAGAGCTTCATGAACTTTTGAGTGAGCTTTTGCTGGGCTACGGACAGGGTGATGAGCTCGAGCATACTGGTGCCACGCAGCTTGAAGCGGTGAACATCGGGCCAGCGCAAAAGTAAGTGGATAGAATCATTTAAGTATTCCAGTTTGTTAAAAGGTGCCCTGATAACGCTTTTGAGTTGGAAAAAAAACTGATCAGACCAAGCAAGGTTTCGCTTGATGTAAGATTGTATATTCAATGCTTGGCGGGCCTGCGTTTGTAAATGGCGCCGATGCGCCGATCATTATCTAAGGCTAATGTTGTATGTTGAATGACAGCTATTTTGTATGTGTCGGGGAAATGTAACTTACAATGGCAATAATGCCCGCCTGATCAATGTATTGACGCCTTTACTGGTAGTGTAAAACTTCATGCCTTGTATAGGCGCTGCTTCTTGTAAATTGGCTAAGGATATATGGTTTAATGTGTTTTTCTTAAAAAGCCCAGACCTCGGCAAAGGCGCATTATTTCCATGAACGTATAAAAATCGCAGTGCATTAAGAAATAGGTTGCTTTTGAACTTGTTTTCTGCTAGGTAACCGAATTTCTACGTAACTGAATTTTTCGGCTTAGAAGTCTATATAGGGATGTGATCTTTCAAAAATCTAGATCTTTGAGATGCACTTCGCTTGTGTCACGACCTTTTAGTTTGCCTTGATGTACTTGGCATTACCCTGCCGCGATGCCCCGTTTCTCTCTTTCAAGGCAGCAATGTCAGCATCTATCAGCTCTGGGTATTTGGGATTTTCAGTAGGCTTCTGTGCTTTAGGTGACTTTGGGGCCTTAGCTTCTTTGGAGATGGTGCAGCAACTACAGCTACTGGGGATGATGCAGCTGAGGCTTTGGCCATTTTTGCTGGTCACAAAATTATTTTCTTATTTTTTTTTTCTTTTTTATTTGGGCTTTAGACATTCGTTCTTTTATTCAACGTTGTTATGGGTTTTGTTAAAGATTGGCACCACTTGAGCAACTCGATATAGTACCCACGTCTTTGGAGCTGAGTTTGGGGCAGAGACAGCGCATTTGCGCTCAGATGCAGCAGGTATGTTTGTCCCAGACTAACGTATTTACTGAATCTCATGTGCTGATGCGCTTTGGTGGCTACTCTATGACAAGCTCGACCACGGTATCCTTATTTCGGAATTTGGTATTGCCTTTATTTTCATTAGCATATTTAATTTCATGATGCCTATCTGTCGAGTGATGTATATTATGAGTTACTCTTACATTTGCCATGTAACCTCTACCATGATGTCATGTTCCCCACCTGATGCTGATGTTGGTGATGATGATTTTGTTTAATCTTTAATTAATTTGTTTTTTGAGCTTGTAAGACGTTCTTCTCAGACATCGGATTGAATTGCATTCTCCGAGGGGTTGGGGGGGGGCCTGGTTGATATTGTTTCATATTCTCGTAGTTCTTTGGTGCCTGTCTGGGGAGTTCTTCCAAGCAGAGTATCTGAGAGGAACGCAGATTTGGACGAGCAGTCTGGCGAACTTCTCATCGTTGAAGCTTTCAGTAATCTCCAAAGTCCAGACGTGTACGCATTTGCTGCTGCAGATAAGGTCATGGTTAAGGATATTGCTGACTCGGCTGATGCCTATTGAAAGGGTCAGCCTATGGCCTATATGACATCCTGCCTAAGCTGGCAGCAGGTGTTTGCTTTGCGTGACCGGATCTTTTAGCCGTTTGTTTGTTTATCGTTTAGCATGTGCAGTTATTGACTCAAATGTACATGATGACGTGCTTGGAACCTGCACTGCGGCACGAAGCTCTCGCTTGCAAGGGCTTCGTAGACGAGCTAGCGCGCCTTTGCGATCTGACCATCGAGAGATATGTCCCTGGTTTGCGGCAGTACTCCGTGTTCTGTTGTCCTGGAATTGTGGAAGCAAAGGCGTAAGTAGAACTTGGCTTAGATTTAATTATCTGCACTGACTAATGATTGCGTAGCGGAATCTCGTTTATTTGTTTAAAGTCGAAGCTTACTTACGGGTTATGCGAGAACACATCAAGTTTATTTTAAATTTATTTTAGTAACGTATTTGTTTTAGTTGTAAGCCAATAAGTTAGATGTAAAAACGCGAGGTTTTTGTGTTTGAAAAGGGTGCAACTTACATATATTTCACAACCGCAGCGTAACGTAAATGTTGAATGATTTCTGCGGACATGAACTGTCTATATCGATGCAATGCAATGTCTTTGTACTTTATATGTGCGAGCTAAATTTTAAAAACTGTGTTTTCTTTTTTCTTCACTTATTTTGTAAGAACAAAGCATAAAAAGATCAATTGCTTCTGACGTAGGAACTCTTTTATTTTTCTTTTTTTTTTCACTTACTTTCTAATCACCAAGAATAAAAAGATTAGCTGCTGCTGACGTAGGAACCCTTCCACTGTCATTCGCAGGATAGTCGACTCGCTGCCCGACCGGATTTTTGCCGATGGGATGTCCAAGAAGGACAGCAAGCGAGTGAGCTGGGGGTACTGGGAGCAGATCCCTGTGAACTTGAGTATCGCCACCGTGCTAGCCACTGAGCGCTATTTTGCAACCTACATGGAGATCTTGCCCGAGCAAGGCATGGACACAGTTCCTGACTCGGCCAAAGCGCGATCCAGCCAGTTGTGTCAGTTCGGGAAGCTGCGCGTGCGACGATCCAAGTTTACCGATGCCGAAGACAACCTCATCGCCATCGGGCTAGAGCAGTTCGGCAAGAAGTACGAGCTAATTAGCAAAAACCTCTTGCCTACCCGGCCT
Source organism: Craspedacusta sowerbii (assembly GCA_003687565.2). Taxonomy (NCBI): domain Eukaryota; kingdom Metazoa; phylum Cnidaria; class Hydrozoa; order Limnomedusae; family Olindiidae; genus Craspedacusta; species Craspedacusta sowerbii. The sequence goes on from QQSS02203425.1 coordinate 8,776, forward strand.
GCTGGTCAGATACGGAAGAGGGTGTGTGCAAAGCTGAAGCACACGCGGCTCAATCCCATTAAATGCGTTCTGCAGCATGGCTACCTGCCTCCGTTGGCGCTTACTCTGAATATTACCAAGCCTCGAGGTACTGATGTTTTGTAGTAGCTGTTTGCTTATTTTTCGTTGGCTTGTACTTTGAAGGTAGAGCTTTTAAAATTCTGTTCTTGCTTAATGTCAACACTACCTGTGTTTGTTTGACATAAAAGATGTTGCGCGACCGTTGAAGATATAACTGTGGTATGTGAGAACGCCTTTCATGGTTGGTCAAACACGTATTGTTATGGCGTTGGCCCGTGTAGCGTGGACTTCTCTGTGTTTTCTCTGTGGCTGCTCAGACGCCGGACGTAGGTGCGCCTAAAAGAAATAGCGAGGATAGGCGTCTAATGGCTTGGTAAATGAATTTGCTTGTAGACTCTGTTGGTTCCTACGATCACCGTTGTGTTTGGGTGGTATTTTTTTACACTTGCCCCTGCGCGATTAACGACCAGAACAACTGGAATAACAATAAAAACACCAGCAACAGCGGCAGCAAATCGCTAAATGATGTCTGTGCCTTTCATTTCCAGAGATCTCGCCGTATTCACTGGTCGAACTTCCAGATTCCGTGTGGAGGAAATATTGCCGTAAACCGTGCTGGTACGTTAAACGGGAGCCACTAATTAAAAAAGCCTTGAATATGGTAGGACTTGAGAGACAATGCCAAGACCCTGCTCGAAAACCCATGTCTGAGGATATCGCTTCAGGAGCTTCGGAACAGTTTGACAAGGTCACGGATTACAAAACTCAGGTTTGCCGCTTTTTATAATGCCACTATCCCCCTGCATTCATGATTGTTGGACCTTTGGTCCTAAGTCCTGGTTCGTTAGGCCATGTGATATGTTATTGCCTCTCTACTCCGTCCGTCTTTGGGTCTTCTCCTATCGAAATAATGTTATTACAATTCTGGATATTTACGTTCATTGGTTAGTCCACTGACTGCTGTAAGAAATGTTTTCATGGTATGGCCTATTTCTTAGGTGATACTTCAAGCTAGGTTTTGTGCCGAAGTACCGACCGGGTCCAGTTGTACTGGAAATAGTGACAGGCGGGTGACTCCGCCACGCACATGCTCTTCGCCTTTCGCGAAAAACTCTTCCGTTGCTGCTTCGGAGTCTGTTTCCAGCGGCAACAGTGCTTCTGCTACTGCGTGCCTGTCGGTGCCATATTCTCGTCAGCTGGATTCTTCTTGTGCAAGTTCGTGTCCAGGGACAGCGTTTGGAGAGGTAATCTCTGATGCTGAGAGTGAATGTTGCGTGGATAGCTCTTCGCAAATCGGAAGTCTACAGACACCCGCTCCACCTTTGTACACAGGTCGGTCGGAAGCGTGTGGTACTGAAGGCAGAGGACGAGTTTTCGAGGAGAGCATGCATGGCGACGCAGTACCCGTGCTAGATCACGGCGTCAACTTTGAGAGAACTCTGAAAATGTCGCAGAGTGATGTGATCGGTGTCGTGAAGGTCCACGCGTGCGCACCCGACGTGGTGCCATCTACTGCTTCTTCGGTGGATGGCGCCTGCTCCGTCTTGGATGTTGAACGTTTAGAAGTTGCACCTTGCTCACGCGAGCACCAGGTTGATAACGAGCACAGTCTTGCTTTTCTGCACAAGCTTGCTAGTTCGTTTTCGGGCATTGTTGTTCCGTCTGATGAACCTTTCTGTCCTAAGCCTTTTGGTGATCGGTTACCCTCGCCTCGGGCAGACCGCTGCTTCTCAGAGGCGAGCGGTAGCGTTGGGACCTTAAATGACGATCATACTCCATGCGCCACATCGATAACTATTCCGCATGCTGGTTCCATTGTCGTGAATACTATTGCCGGTGACGCCTTCGCAGACTCTTGCACTCGGAAATTCCTTTCCGAATTCTCGAACAAGTCCATAGCGTCTATATTGCCGATCTCGGCGACCGTGGGTGCAACAAGCGAGACGCCATTGAGAGACATCCAGGTTTCGAATCCGGGCGACGTTTGTGTCAATTCTCTGCGCGCATGCCTAGGTCGCGACGAAGCAAATTCTGGTCTGTCGCAAGACAGTGCAGTCGCTAATAATCTTGTTAGTGGGCAAGTTTTGATCAGCGCGTCAGGCACGGCTTTGGATCCATCCGCGTACGTCCGCAAGCTTTTCGCTGACACAGAAAGTGAGAAATCTCGAGTTGTTTCCGATTTACAAACTATACAGCCGGGAGATGACGAGGACTTGTTCTATCGAGTCTTGGATAGTGGGCGATGCGGTCTTCTCGGTAATTATGCTCCGGTCTTAAGCAGTAGTGGATCTCCAGAGTGTTATGAAATTTTAAAGGCGACATCTGTTAATGCTGCCGCCGCGTCTCAGCTTCTACTTAAAATACATGAACCAGCCCTTTCAAGTGAATCCCATCTAGAAGCGAATGAAACGTCGGCTAATGCGCAGTTTTTGAGCGTAAATTTTTCGACCGCTGGTTTTATTGCTGGTGATGCGACAAGCAGTGCTTGTGACGTTCAACCCAGCAATTCAACTAAAAATTCTTTGTTTTCGACCGCTACTTCTATTGCTGGTGATGCGATCAGCAGTGCTTGTGATGTAGACCCCTGCAATTCAACTAACGTTTCTTCGTTTTCGGTCGGCGCGCCTGTATGGAGCAAAGTCGAGATGGTGGCTTTTGCCTCTCCCCAGGCACCAATTACTGCATCTGCGTCGGATCCTGAAGCTTTGCAGGGTACGGATGCAGCATTATCTAGATGTGCTTTGAATCCAGTTACAATCAGCCTTTTTCCTGTACGTAATACAGAGGCAGCTACTAATCATTGCACTTTACCTTCGGAGCACGTGCTTTCCAGGAAAGCTTCTGATTCGAGCCAGTCTTGGCAGTTGCCGTCGTATGAAGGGCATGCCGAAGACGCTGCCCACGAGACTTGCGCCGGCGATTGTGCTGCGTCAGTTTGTCACTGCTCCCACGTGGAACGGCCGCCGAAAAAGAAACGGAAGAAAGCGGAAGTTGCGGCTTTCAATTACAACGAGAAGGTAAGATTACGTTTCGTTGCACATGCGAATACATACATACATACATACATACATACATACATACATACATACATACATACATACATACATACATACATACATA
>QQSS02203447.1:0-11949 GCA_003687565.2 Craspedacusta sowerbii
ACGTATGTTTAATGGTGGGGAAGTTATTCAATATAGCAAATTAGTTTACTTACCTACGTCACCCATAAATGATAGAAACTCTTCGTAGGATCGGAAGTATCTGAAATCGCCATCCAGCTTAAGACAGAGCCGACAATTGACATCGGCAAAAGCAAAGCAATTCCCGATTCGTCTTTCGGTAATATATTTATTAGCTTGGTCGAGTAAATCCTTGCGAGTCTTCGTTAAATCAAGATAAATGCGATGATTTTGAACACCCTTTCTCGCTCTGTACAGCAGCGTTCGGTAGTAGAAGGACGTACATTTTAAAATCACCTGTTGACATTTCTTTCCTGCTACCGAACGAACTCTTCCGATGCGATGAGCGCGGTCTATGGCATCGTCGGGAATGTCAACTCTCGCATCTTTTATCTAAAAAGCTTCATAAGCCTGAAAACATTCTCAATTAGAAATAATGAAATGCTCACGTAGAATCTACGACTATAGCGTGCTTTTTACAGTAGAAATCATGGCTTGTATGTTATGACTTACAGGTGAATGGCAGTGGAGTAATGTCTTCATCAAAAAGTTCTTGCAATCATCCATTCATTTGGGAAGCACGTATGGCTGGAATAGGCAGACAGGTTGATGTCACCAAATTCGTCTGTCTCGTTTGTCTTTAAGAAAATAAAACTAAAAGACTTCAAAACAACATGGTCAATTTAAAGGTAAGCACATAACAACTTAAATAAAATACATAGTGAACGTTGCAACTTCATAAATAATTATAAAGACAACATGTCATACAATTAGCGTACCTTACTTTTGCATACCTCATGGGGAGGGCCTATAATACCTAAAGAATCTCAATAATTAATATAAGCCCTAGTGAACGTAGCTTTAGCATTTTATGGAGTAGGTCTTTCATGTATCTCCTGTTTCGAGGAAGGTTAACGTCGCTAGCATTGAAACGTGCGTAGAATCTTGCGTACGCATGATGGTATGCTGTTAGATAGAGCAGCACAATATATATTTTCAAGTTTTTCTTAGAGCTCAACCTGTATTTGAAATGTTATAAAATAAGTTGCCCCTTGTTGATGGGAATGGCCCGCAACGAATCTAGTATTACGTCGGTCTTTCCTTGCTGATAAAAACTCTTAGAAGCATTCAGTCTTCTTCAAGCCACCGGTCGTACGGATGCTTGCTTGGGGATTCGCCTACAGACAAGATCTTAATCGTTTAGCTTGCATACGGAAACGAGCCATTCGAGTTACAAATTTTTCTGATCTTCGCGAACCAACAACGCCACTGTTCAAAGACCTACATATATTAAAATTGCACGACCTGATCGCTCTAAACAGATACTAATTGATGCATGACTGGGTTAAGAGAGAACTAAAACAGCCTTTAAGAATTTTCTTTGCTTTGCAAGAAAAACGAAGGCGTACAAGAAATATAAACAGTACAACTCTCGAAAGGCACGGACACTGAAATGCGGGAGTAGCACAATGAGATTTGTCTAATAAAGATCTGCTCAAGATTAATATAGACCTCAAAATCAGCAAAAGACAATTCAAGCAAGCTATGCACACTTTTCTTACAGCTAAATATTAACCGACATCGCAGAAGTTATGCGCTTGCTATTGTTTTTTTTTTATGATTGTGAACCGTTACTTTTAAAATAATGCATCCTCGTGCGAAAATGAAATGAGATTAGCACCTGCTTGACCCACATTAACCCACGTCAATCTTCGCGCCAATCCACAAATTTTGATTGCATACCTAATTTGTACTAATGCAGTTTTAATAAGCATGACTTGTTTTTATTATTCGTTATAATTCCGACAAGCTTTGCGACGAGGAACTCTCCCTCTAATACACATTTTTTAATTTTCTGACTTTCCGAATGGTTTTATCTTTATGGGTAAACATAAAATGAATCTTGAATCTTGAATCATATATATATATAGACTGCCTGTGTGCCTTTAAGGCGGCTGGCAATGTCTGCATGTTGTAATCACGCAGTTTGCGACAGCTAGTTTCCAGGAAACATCACAGCTGGTCTCCAGATGATTACTCTGCGTTATATGCTAGTTCTGATCGCACGAAGAGGTTTGGTGCTTTAATTGCTTACTGCTCTTCACAATCTTACGTAGGGGAGGCTACATGCTCTCCTACCCGCCTCCGTGGGTTAGATGCAGGTCTTGCGAGAGCGACATGCCGAACGTGAAATAAGAAGCAGCCACCACTATAAACTTCTCTGCCAAATGACCGCCGTGTGGAAGGTTTCTTAATTGATCAAGATGGCCGACAACAGCCAAAGCTGAGTGATTTAACTAACGAGTGACAATGAACTAGGCAGAACAGCAGACTCACGAAGCTTCTAGACAGGACAGGTTGTAATCGTAGACTTTTTCATAAAACTTCCGTCTGACAATTCGACTAAAAACTGGGCTGATTTACAAGTATTTGACTAGGAACATATAGTGGCAAACTGATGGTTATCGCAGGCACTACCCAGGGCGAAACTAGTTATGGCCGGAAAGATATGTGTAAGTTGTGTTGATTACAATGCTTACCTGAACATACTCTGGTTCTGGCCGGGAAGGCATTACATCGCTCAGGGCCCATGCTGGCTTCTCTAGCCCCGCTCTCTCTCTCTCTCTCTCAGCACTGCAGAATGGAGCTTGACAGTATCAACCTAGCCCCTCATCAATAATCCTACGCCTCCGACGGCGCTTGGGAACCGCGGGCCGGGTACGCTTAGGACACCATAATATAATTTTGGGCCATGACTTCCATGTTTGCAAGTGCGTTTGGAGGTTGCTGATATGTGAAGTTATTCTGATGGAAAGTCTTCCGCACATGAAGCTAAACTTCGATCAACGCTATACAGACTAGTGCCACCTGGCAGTTCATGCACTAAGGACAGATATCCTCGCCTTTCTTTACTATGCTCTTACGTGAAAACCCCATTCAACGACAATCAAGATATTAATTTCAGACGATGATCCTTTTAAAGCCTTGTAATTATGACGCTAAAGCCAGCAGTGCTATTGGCAAGGTCGATGTACCATAAATTATCCTCACCATCGATTCGGCATGACTATGTAGATAAATTCGTACTCCAAGTCTTACGCTTCATCAACAACGATACTAATATATATTTGACATAATCATTTATGACATCGCTCTCCGTAGTTTAAACCTTTACAATAACAATAGTTACAATAATAGTACTAACAATATATACTTTTTTCAAACTTAATATATTTTCATTTTACCACGACACATTCGGTATACCTCGGCACCACTCCCTTTCTAGGCATGGTGCCGGATGATGGCCTTTTGACCATCGCTCTCGGTAGTTTATACCTTCACAGCCTGGCTGTGCACACGTCACTAACTGCTTCTTCGACTATTCCGTTGAGCGGTACTCATTTCAACGAATAATAATAGTACTACTAATAATAATTTTAAACTTCATAAATTTTCATTTTATTACGACAAATTCGGTATGGAGACTAAGCAGGAAGGGAAATACGAGCACATTCGGACCTTGAAACAGTAAATAATAACTTCATTGCGATTCTATTAAAGATTTATATCTTGACACCCAAAGTCATGGCGAAACTTTCACTCTATCAAGCAGAAAGGTTGCGGACTAGAGCTTATCAAGGAAGTTGTCCAGTTCAGGTATGCCCTCTTTCAAGCCCTTGCGCTTTCTGGTTTCCGCTACGATCAAAGCAGCCTTGCTGCCAGGGACAAGTGGGTCATCACCCATTTGCTGCCAGTGATGGAACACGCACTGCGGGAAGGCCTTCCCTTGTGTGTTTGATCGCAAGAACGCCGTAAATCCTATAACAGATCAACCAAACAGTCTCTCCTAAGGGATGCAGAACTTACCAAGCGGAAAATAACAAGTAATGCCTATTAACAAGCTAAACGCAAAAACAGCTTAACATCTCCGACAAACGCACATTAATAGCCAACGAGGTCAGCGCTCGACCAACATTAAAAACAGCTGCTTGCAAACCAGAAAATAAAACGCGACTACAATTACGGCACGTTTAAGAGACAGAAACTTACCGAACGACTCGTTGACAGGCAAATAGGCCTTGATGTTGGTCATTGGTGTACCAGTGACTTGGTTCTCCTCAAAAATGTGACCACGCCTGGAGTTCAGAGTTGAATAGCACCCACCGATAGCATCTTGCGGGCATGCGATTTCCACTAAGTAAACAGGCTCCAAGAGTCTTGGCTTGGCAGTGAGGACGCAGGCATACAGTACTCTACGAGCTGTAGGAATGATCTGACCTCCACCACGATGTATGGCGTCCGCGTGGAGTGTAACATCGTAGATATTGAAGCGGATACCTCGCATGTTTTCGTCGCACAACACACCTTCCTTGGTAGCCCACTGGAAACCGGCAACAACGCTATCTTTTATCTCACTTAGGTACTGGACTCCCTTTGAAACGTCTACAAGGAGATTCGGGCCAGTGGCTTCAGGACCAAAACACCAGATCTTACGCGCTTCAGTATTGTCCCATTCGTACTTATCAGAAAGATATCTGCAAAAGCACACAAACCAATAACTTCAATATGGAGGGGCAGTATGATACGCAATGACACTTAAGGCCGCCAATCTGGTTGCGTGACAATAGCAAGACCAATAGCAACGCAAAATCACCCAGATTCATTTCAGATTTTGTTTGGAAGTCTATATATAACACACATTTGGCTAAACCGCATAAAAAAAAGATTTTATAGCCCATCTTTTGGAGTAAACTCGAAGAGAAATTAATCGCAGGCAAACTAGCATACCTGGCTCTGAGTTTTATGTCTTGCCTAGGGTAAACGTCATTGTTATCGATGTCTTCTGCAAGACCATCAGGGAATTTATTTGCCTTCATGAACAACCTGTTATGCTTATTTGGCGATTTGGACAGGCACATTATGTCAGATTCTGCTTCCACAGTTTCCCTGTAAGTCACGACAGGGTCAGACTTCTTGATGGGAATGCAAGCATGATCCTCCTCCAAATCCTTCAAACAGATTTCCAGATGCAATTCACCAGCACCAGCGATAATATGCTCACCACTCTCTTCCGTAATGCAAAGGACCATGGGATCAGACTTTGCAAGCCGTTTCAGCCCCTCCACAAGCTTAGGGAGTTGTTGCGGATCCTTTGGCTCAACGGCAACTCTCACAACAGGGGAAACCGAGAACTTCATCTGCTTCATATTGTGAGCATCATCAAAAGTTGTCAACGTGCCTGTCTTTACCAAAAACTGATCAACACCAACAAGCCCGCAAATGTTACCACAGGGCACATCCTCAATAGGTTCAGTGTATCGACCCATCATAAGAATTGTCCTAGAAAAGGTAAAAATTTGCACAGGAAAAAACATGAGCATGCGTGGAACAGACTAGAGATTAATGCACCCAGAGAGTAACCCCACCACACAAGTATAACCCATGAAACAAAATAACTACAAGAACAACAAAACACCTTAAGTACCTCTGAATTGCCTTTTGATACAGATCGTCCTTCTTGCCAGGTACATAGTTGGGGCCCATAATTCGTACTTTCTGACCAGTACCAATTTTCCCAGAAAAGACACGCCCAAATGCATAAAAGCGTCCTTTATCAGATGAAGGGACCATCTTTGAGATGTACATCATCAGGGGAGCTTCTGGGTCACAATTCTTTATTCCATTAAAGGCCGCATCATCTTGTGGCCCCTCATATAGCAGTTCAGCACGATATCGTTGAGCGGTTACTGGGGATGGCAAGTGAATGGTAATAAGCTGCAACAATGTTTCACCAGCAGGAATCCATTTCTGCATGATTTTCTTAAGGAGAGGCTTTGCTTCTAGATCCCTCTCCTCCTGTGTTAGCTTTATATTTAACTTATCAATAAGACTTGACCACACATCCTTTTTAAAATTCATCACCGCATCAAACATCTAAAATAAAAGACAGTAGAAATTTTAACCAAGACATTCCTTGCTCCACGCATTGCCCCAGAAAGAAACTTGCCAACAGGATTAGGGCACAGTAACAGCCAAAAACTGAACCCTAGTACCTTGTAAATTGGGTCCAAAACAAATTGGTTGAACCCACGCTCACTGCCTGGAACTTGAGTCTTAGACCATTTCTTTGTTGGTGCGTGGAAGAATTGGTCACCCCACAGACGCTTCATCAATTTCGGTGGCTCAATGGAAAATTTGGCAGCATAGATCTCCGCAAACTGCTTTAATGTGAAGGCCCACTGGTGCAAGCCAGATCCAAATCCAACAGTACCCAAGCAAGGGTCAACCTGCAAGAAATTGAAGACAATACTTTGGATATATTACAAACTTGCTGCCAATTCATCTCTTTCACTTGAAGCACTTGTTCTGCAAAGAGAAATTAAGAAGGCCTTAACACTATGCTCTAGTTCATGTCACTTCGAGCCTAAAGTTTTTCTTCAATACTAAATGAAACATCAAGCGAATGTCCAAAACACATTATTGCACATTAGAACACTACAGGCCAGTAGCGCTTACAAATGTGCATAATTTAGAATGATTACTGCTGGGGCAAGACTCTTTAGAGTGTCACTGTAACCTGTATATTTCCCATGGGGCCATCTTCGTCACAGTAAGTTGCAATGATCACATTTATGCTTTCAATAATACGGCTAAATGTTTGGTAGAGATCCTCTTTCTCAAGCTGTAACTCCAGCAAGGCACGATCCATCTTGTTCATGAACAGGACTGGTCTGATGCGCTCTGCAATGGCCTGTCGCAACACTGTCTCAGTCTGCACACAGACACCTTTAAGGAAAAAAATTTAAATGCTTCACAGATCTTAAGTGATGAACTTGTATCAATTCATTGCAATTATCATGCAAAACATACATTGCTTTGACATGGCAAGATTTAAAACTTGCCAAACTTACCGCTTACACAGTCAACAACAACCAAAGCACCATCAGTAACACGAAGGGCAGCTGTTACTTCTGATGAGAAATCGACATGTCCAGGTGAGTCAATAAGGTTGATAAGGAATGCACTTCCATCGTGATCCTGCACTATAAACTTCATGTCATGTTCAGTCAGCTCATAGTACATGGACACAGCTCTATGAGAATAAATAATTCCCTGGCTAATAAATATACTCTAATAACAGCTAAGTAAATGCTTAAACTTGCACAGAGATAAACAGAAGACTGGAAAATCAGCAAAAGTCATTAAAAATTGCTCTCTGAAACCTGTGCAATAGGCAGTTCTGATACGGAAATGGTGACTGCCTAGTGACTTTCCTTAATAAATACATTATCACTTGCGGTGGATCCAAATAGCCTTACTCACATTCAAATTAGCATCTAAAAGCCCTAACAAGCTAGACCAGTATAGACCAAATTTCATCATAAACATACGTTGATTTAATTGTAATGCATCTCTCCTGCTCATCTTTTCGGGTGTCTGTAAACCTCATTTCTCCTGCCTTTGCCTGGGCAATGATGCCAGCTTTGGTCACCAAAGAATCAGTCAAAGTAGACTTGCCATGATCCACATGGGCAATTACAGACATATTGCGGATGTTTTTTTTCTTGTCCATTATGGACCGGATCTATAAAAGCCAAGCCACCCATGTGTACTTTGGGAACAAAAACAGGTACTTATAAACTTACACTACATACAATAATTGCTTCCTAGGACATGCACATACCTTGACTACTATGAGATCACAATCCCAACAAGCAATTTCATTACAGATTATTACTACAACTTTGCAAAGCAACTTCACCTATATAGTTGCATGTTGCATACTTAGACCACTTGCATAAAATGCAAATCTAATAGTGAAAAATAGATTAACATCGTACCTGGTCCACCGTAAAGTTCACCTGAAAAAAGTTTAAGGAAACAAGATGTAAAAATTGCACACAAATGAAATCACTACTGTTAGATTACGAAGTCTCAGCCTCACTAACAATTACAAAATTCAAAGCCATAAGGAATAGAAAACACGACGGCAGTTTTCATCAAATCTCAATATTAACTGAAGGTCACTGCCACGAAACTACTTCAACATCAGCCTTCAATCTCCATACGCCTGATAGCATTATGGGAAACAAGGCGTCCGATAACAGTCTATCAAACCCTATGCCCTACGTAACAAAACATTTTCAATGGTCAAGTTAACAAGTTAGCGACAAAGAAATATGGATTTAAATGGATTTATCAATGATGGGTAGCTTCTCACCATCTCAGCAGTCGTACAGATGACACGAGCTTCGACGGCTTCTCCGTTCAAGTATAGAGCAGCGACTTCAAAAGGATGGGGGGCCCCACAGCGGCAGTATTACGTTTACGAAACAGTCGACGGCCCTTATCTAATCTCACGTTGCTGCCACTTCACAACGCGTTAACCAAAGTTTTATCTGGGGCAGCAAGTAAAATGCAATAAAAGCATTATAGATATTGCGTATTTTCCATACGAAGATGGCTCCATATGAAAGTAGGGTAACATGTAATAAAAAGGGCTCAGGCTAACTGAAGATAATCATCAAATCCGATTTTCAGTGGTTTTTACGAAGCTTTAACTAATAGATGACTGAATAAGTGATCTATTTGCATCGTTGAAGAGATGCATATCTATTTTGCTAGCGCTAGAGCACGGTTATTTCTAAACTTATCAACAAAAGCATGTTCCCGTGGGTTGGGCATCCATTGCATAACAGTGTAAGTCAGATTCGTCGCCACATAAGGAAAAAATAAAAGGCTTTGTAGTTGATGTTGCAGTACGAAGAGCACCATTGATTTTTCTGCAGATAACCTGATACTTAAGTAAGGAACAGTGCACCCTGAAGGCAGAAACGCTATTATGTCAGAGCGTGTGTATAACAACATGCCCTATATATATATATATATATGTGACACAGCGTTCAGCAGAATAAAAGTTTCGGAATTTCAATCTCCTTGTCTTTTATACAAAACAAGAAGTAGGTTCACCGTAAGCACACGTTCATAATCCTTTCAAGGTGTACAGGGCATCTCGCTGTGTTAATCCAACTTTATGCAGTTACTCCAAGATTTGATTTTACTGGTTGCACAGCGCACGACCAGCGCCCATGGAGAAGTTTAGGAAACTTACCTTGCCTCCTGGGTTTATGTTTGTAATTAGGTCTTGGTAGTGCCGTTGTTTTCTGTCTACAGACCAGACCAGTACTTTGCACAGGTAGAGAGACCTTGGTCCCATATTGATTCAATGACTAGCGACTGGGTCGTTAGTTTTGAAATAAGGCGCCTCTCAGAATTCCTGCGAATGTCTTTTATGACTGCTTTTGCCGATGCATAGCTATCCGGGCGGATGTTTTTGCCAGAACTCGTGCTTTTGTAAATCGAAACGACGTCTGGATTCTTGGACAGTTTAAGACAATATGATATGCCACTTGACATTGCAAAAATCATGCAGAAACAAGGTAAATACCGAGGCTGTACTTATTGCGCCCGAGGGTTACTGCGCTGAGGGTGCAGCTAACTGGCAAGTCTAGCCATAGTCGAATATAGTGCCTTGCTTTGCTGTCAAGAACATTCCTGACCCATGATTCAGTTATGTCAAAACTTTCCGCGTCTTGGTTTCGTGCGAGGCGGTCGTGTTCATGAGCAATTAAGATTAAGAGTGTGGATTAGGACAGAGTCTCGAAAACAACTCGTGCCCCTGTTGGAGAAATTGTGCGAGTGATTTCGGGCTTACTTTTTTTAATCATGGCAAAGAACACAAAGAAGATAAGCATTTGATCTCCCACCATCAACGACAGCAATGACGAAGACAATGTGCTCTCTTTTGCGTACTTTGACAGAAAGATGTCTGAGCTGAAAAATACTCTTGCCAAAAAGGAAGATCTTGCCGCATTAACAGACATGATCAAGCAACAAAAGGGTCATATTGAGAAGCTTGAATCGCGGGTGTCCATTCTTGAAGACCAGGTGATCGCATTGCAGGCAAAAGTGGACGACGGTGAACAGTATAGCAGAACGCTATGTCTGCGGATCGATGGTATTCCCCTACCCGCTAATGGAGGAGAGGAAACACCAGAAGAAATCCGTGAAACGGTTAAAAAAGTGAGCAAGGAAGTCGGAGCGAGCGTGCCGGACGATGCGACTGATCGTGCACACCGAATCGGGAAGAACAAGATTGTTGAAGGAAAGCGGAATAGGCAAGTGATTGTGAGATTTGTATCTTTTCACTACCGCTCGCTCAGATACAAAGCGCGGAAAAATTCAAAAAAATATCGCATCTACCTAGATCTCACAAAAACTAGGTCGTATTTGCTTAGCAAAGCGAACAAACTTATCAAACAGAAAAAACTTAAAGACTCGTTTGCTTTTGCTGATCTTAACTGCCGTCTGTGTCTCAAGTTGGGAAACAAATTTAATTATTTCTCCACGTACGACGAACGTATAGAAATCCTTGGTTAACTCGTTCTTAATTAGTCGCGATCAGTATTCTTTTATTTTTGGTAATTGTTTCTGTCCTAGAACCCGCCCAAATCCGCTCAAATCACCTCCGTAGGCTCCTGACCTACTTAGTTTATAATTATTGTTTTTTCCCCCCACGGACTGAAGCTTACCTCCTTCTTGCTTGCGAGGTCAGCGTGAGTCATTTGGACGTGTGTCTTGGATTTTGTTATTTTATTGTGTCCTAAAAACAAGCTCCATAATAAATGAAAGTACCTACCAAAGACAAATGTAGCAAGTGTAAGCGATTTATGCCCATTCAACTGCGTCACATCCTTTGTTCATCATGCAAACGTTACCTACATTCTAAATGCTCCAATTTAGCTGTAACGAAATATCATCTACTGTACCAGTGGAAATGTCAGCATTGCATTCAGCGCGAATTCTCCTTTACTTCAGTAAGTGATGAAGACCTTAATTTAACTCTCAATGCTTTATCCGAACCGACAAATTTGAATATGAAGCTCCTGCCTAATTTCAGTGTGAATACCCTTCTTAACAAAATACGTGGACAGCCTTGTAGTTTCAGCGAGATCTCCAATACTAAAACATCATCAAATTACCATGATATTACTGAATTTGGGAGACAAAACTTTAACTCGAATTCATCCTTTGGTTTCTTTCATATAAATATTGCCTCATTACCAAAACATCGAGACGAGTTAAGCAGGCTACTTAACTTAATTACAAATTCAAAATAATTGGAATTTCAGAAACACGTTTAAACTCTAACATCGGCGAAACAATAAACATTGAAATTGACGAATATCTTTTTATTGGTACGAAGACCCTGACTCTAGCCGGCGGGACAGGCTTGTATGTTCACAAATCTGTAATAAGCGAAATTAAAATTAGACAAGATCTTTGTTTCCAAATGGAGAAGGGTTATGAGTCAACGTCGACAAGACAAATTGGTAACAGTTATGGGAGATTTCAATATAAACTTACTTAACTATGACACATCATCTCCATCCTCTAACTTTTACGATTCTATTGCATCGTTTAACTTTCAACCCCTCATCCTACAGCCCAGCCTTATAACACTTTGGTCACAAACTCTTATAGATAATATATTTACTCATGATATTAAGCATGACTTTGTGAGTGGAAACCTAACGTGTAGTATCTCCGACCATTTTGCACAATTTGCTGTTCTGACTGACTACAGGTCAACTAAAAATCATAACAATAAAGAACGGGCTTACGGCCGCTCATATAAGCTATTTAGCGAGCGGGAATTTCTTGAGGAGTTATCTTTAGTCAAGTGGAATGAGCTCTTTGGCAAGGAAACGAATCCTAACACTTTAACTAAACTCCTCATCGACGAAATAACTAATATTCTAAACATAATGGCACCTTATCGCCGATTGTCAAAAAAAGAAATAAGCCTCAAGCAAAAACCGTGGATCTCCAGCCCCATTCTACAAACCATGAAAATTAGAGATAAATATC
>QQSS02203458.1:1783-11949 GCA_003687565.2 Craspedacusta sowerbii
ACTTGCAAATCATTACAATCATTCGCTAAACAAACGATGCGAACTCATGAGCAGCTGCAGACTTATAGCCAAGTTTAAAGTGAAAGCAATTTCATGATCTGGTTGCTTTAATATTTTAGCATTTTATTACTTTAATGCAGCAATAATTTATATTTTAAATTTTACGGCTAACATTTTATTTGGTCTGGCGGTCACCTTCTCATTTAGATCTTCTGATGAATGCAATTAGCATGAAACAGGCTGTCAAGAACTAGAAGTACCTTTGACTCTGTATCTTGCTCAGTAATAGTATTATAGCTCTGATACAAGCCATAGAGCACTGTACGTGGTGTGTTACCATTACACACGGAGCATTACATATATATATATACTCTACTTGGCGCATATCTGCAGCTGTTCATAGCTTCTTACAACTATACCAACCCTTCATGTACATCATTTTAACCAGAGCAGTACTTTCAGCCTCGTGATCCTTTAATACGCAAATCTCAAATCCAAAGCCTCATGCGGCCAACAAAACACAGCCTGTCACTAAATGCTTGTGGGTCTTATTTGATGATCATAGAATATTCCGATTTACGTTTCCCACTACGGCAGGGAAAAAATGAAAAGCAGCAGTCAAAGCACGAACAATGCACTTACAAGTAGGGGCTTTTAGAACTTTTGGTTGTCCTTTCATTCATGCTACAGCTACTTAGCACTCAACAGTACACAAGCATGGATTAACAAGCATAAGTAAAAGGTCAGGTCTCAATACAACTTCGTCTTACATCCTACATCTGAATTCCTGAAAGCCTAGAATAGAACAACAGAAATGCAAAATCAGAATAGCCTTCGAAAAATGTTTTTTTCTTGCAAAATCAAAGGCAACTTAGTTCTTATATAGACAGCTACTTAATTAAACAGCTCTTGCTTATAATAGTTTAAATTTATTAGGCCTACAAAAAAATCAAAGCTGAAGGTCTTATCTAAATGCCGACTTAAAAATATTTGTCAATTAACTCAAGGGGTTCAAAGGAAGGCTCAACACTTACAACTGCAAAACAAACATAGCCAACATCTTAGTGTTCTACTTTAAAGCTTGGATGCCATTGGTACCTTATCAATGCTTGTCATGTCTCACATACAACAAAATATTTTTAATTAAATCAAACCTTGAACACCATCAGATGTTTGTGCCAATGTAATGTAGAGAAGCTGACTAACCCTAGTCCGAATTGAAAACTTTCCTGTCATTATTGTATACAAGAACCTTGCCAAGATGAAAACCTGGAAACGCAACTAAACAAGCAAAACTATAAGCAAAAAATAAAATAAGGCCTGACGTTGGATGGGTGCAACATAGAAAGTTGATATAAATTCAACTATCACTTGATGTGTGTAGATAAATATGCAGCTTAAGCAACGAACTGAGACAATTTTTGTGATTCTTGCATAAAGCCCAGACGAAGACCCAGCTAACGCAACTAAATAGGCAAAATTATTATCTTTCGAAAGATATCACAATGGTACTTTCAGATAATAATTTAAATAACGCAACTTAATTGACACTAACCTCACAAACTTTGATCTGAAACATTCAGGAAAGATCCAATAGATTCATTGAACTTAAAACCAGCTACTAATACAATACCACCTGACGGAAGTTTTAGTGTTTCTAGCATAAAGCCAAGATGAAAACTAGGCAAACGCAACTAAATAACCAAAACTATAAGCAAAAAAAATAAAATAAGGCCTGACGTTGGATGAGTGCAAAATAGAAACTTGATATAAATTCAACTATCACTTGATGTGTGTAGATAAACATGCAGTGTGTCTTCAAGCATCGAACCGAGATAATTTTTGCGCTTCTGGCATAAAGCCAAGAGCCAAGACAAAAACCAAGCATAGGCAACCAAACAAGCAGAACTATTATCTTTCAAATCGCATCAGAATGGTACCTTTCAGATTTAACGAACACAACTAAATTGACATAAATCTCAAAATCTTTAATCTGCACTGTCGGGGAAAGATAAAATAGACTAGTTGACCTGGCAGGCTTAGTACCAGCTACTAACATAATACTGCCTGACTTCTGATGCATACAAAATTGTAAACTGCAATTTGGATATAGGATATAGGATATGCTGCATCAAAGAAACAATGCTACATGCCATACCACATAATACAAAAAATTGAAATCTAAGTGGCCAGCCACAAGAGTAATTCCATATAAGAATGTTCTAAGGACAAGGTAAAACCCTTAAGGGGAGCTTGCTGCAGACTCTCCTGCTACAACGTGACCAGTTAAATTTGTGGTTAATTTTACGTCCAACTTAAACGCTTGTTGATCAGGAAGCTCAAGCCGTTTCATTGCCACATCGATATCATTATGAATAGCTTGAATTAAGGCTTCTAATGACTCAAAATTTCTTTCGGGGCGTATGTAACCAGTAATTAGCACCTTCAACCAAGATCCGTAAAAATCACAATTATATTTATGTAAAACATGAGTCTCCATAGACCTTTTCTCGTTATGGTAAAAGGGATTCCAGCCTACACTGAGTACCATTTTATGAATTTCGTCATTATTAACGCGAGCCCATCCGTAGTACACACCAGTTTCCAGAACTTTAGGAAGCAAATTGACGACGCTTTCATCAAAGTTGGCTGTGGGTATACCGAGCTGCTTCGCACCACGACCAAAGCCTTGAATGACTTTCCCTTCGGCAAAGTGTGGCAAAGCCTTCCAAATAGCTTGTTCGTCAACGCAGGCATCCGTAGTGCCTGCCATGCCTTTATTGTGCAAGGTCTCCACAGACAAAGTCTGTATGGTTCGAGAGTACGGAGTCTGCTTGAGAATTTTCAAAACGCTCCTTAATTCTGAATAGCTTGCTTTGCGCAGAATAACTCGGGAACACATATACTCAGCTGGACGTTCTAGTTTGACCCAGGTGCTCGCTACCTCAGTTTCAAATCGGACTTCGGCCTTCATGGAGCGTGGCAATTTAAAATAATAATGTCGTATGCTATTGACGTCACACGTCAAGAAAAAGCCCCTGTTGCACACCGAGGTTTAGTAGGAGGTGGCATTACGTCATGTCAGCTGGTCGCTGGGTCGCTGTGCGTCCGCCATCTTGATGCAATAAAAATATAAGATTGTGGGGATGCCTGCCTATTACAGACGAACAGTAAACACAACGCACTACAGCAACAGAAGTTTTTCGTCAAAGCTAGACTAACTTTTCATGACCATATGTCACTGATTCCGAGGAGTTCGATTGAAATCTATTTAGCCGAAGATGTGCATGTGTTTGGCTGATTCTTTTCTGAAAAAATAAGACTTTTTCTACAGAATCACTCTTGTATAAAGATCGTTAGTGCCTTTGTATTGTTGTGAAGATTCCGTGACGATTTGGAGTGTCAAAAAGAGTTGATTGCTGTGGTTCACAGGGAGGCTTCTCAACAGCAAGAGCTGCGCCTTGCCCCGGTCACTGTTGCGGAGAATATATAAGTAGACCATGTTTGTCTGTAGACCGTCTACCCAAAAATCCAAAAACTCCCTGCTTTCCTAGCTACCGGAAAAGGGTAGAAATAGACATCAGTTGTCTTCTGCTTTCCATGTGTTAATAAGCTGGCCTTAGCATCAGGTGAATATTTAAGTTTATTGTGCATCATTTTCGTACGGGTAAGAATTACGAAAGTGGGTTATAAATACATGACTTGAGTTTAATTATATAAAGAGTTTTACATCGATCTTCCTTTCACTTTCATCGTACACCAGGTTAATAAATGGCCAAAGAAACCTAGAGCACATGCTGCACGGCAGCTCTCAGATAACATAAATTGTTTCATCACCAGCCTTTTCTTCTTTGGATGCTGTTCATTTGCGAGAATTGCTTGAATTCCAAGGGCATATAGTAGTTAAAGAGAAAATTTCTGGCTCATCGGATAAAAACTGTGGTACCACGGTCACCCAATCCTATGCAAATTTTCGTTGCTGTGCAGCACCGAGCAGGATCAAAAAACAAAGTAAAGCTTTTAATGCAGCATCAGCAAATACTTGCTGTCACCAAGATTGCTTTGCCTTCGGCCCAATTTTTCCAGTGTACAGCAACCCGCGGACCGATCGCGTTTACCAGCATTCTTCTAATTTACTATGCGGTAAACCACACGTCAAGATCCCCATGGAACCTGGTTTTACTGCAGAAACTTGCTCTTAAGAGGGTACAATGCAAGTGATAAAAATCACCAAATAAAGAGGATAATTCGAGAGATTTTCAAACAAAGGCGATGATTTAAAAACCGATGAACGCTCACATCAAAGAAAATTGTTAAGCCAACAGGAATAGCAATTGCAAAACGAACTTATGATAAATATATTGAAAACAGTGCAAAATGAATGACGGCTTTGTTGACGCAAACACACTTGAGTGTCTGAGAGTGGCCTTAAGTGCTGTTCTAAGCCTATTTCTAGATTTTGCCTTGGTTGAGGTTACTATTGAGAAGGCTGATTCATACCGGATTGTAGTTGTGAACAGAAGTAGCTGTTTTACGGCTCTGAGAGCAAGAAATGGGCACTCCTTTGAGACATTAATGCAGAACGTGGCCAAGTCTAGTTTTCCCACTCTTTCTTCAAAGTGCTGTCAGTTGAGACATCTAGAAGCTGGGATTCTAGGTCTGACGGCAGAGCAACATCAATTTTAGAAGGGTCCACTGAAAATGGATCGACTATCCAAATGTTCCCTTCTCTGGGATTGTTAGGGAAGTACTCCTAAAACTTGTTAGAGGAGAAAGTTGTTAGAGGTGATGAGAAACTAAATCCCTTATTAAAACCTCAGGTGCTGTCTTCAGGATGTCAGAGAGTAGCAGGAACATGTCCTCCTCTTTTCCTGAGTTCTTTTTGTCAATAGAAAGAGCTTTTTTGAAAGCTTGAACTTTGTTAGCAACAAAAAGAATGTTGCTGTTTCTCCCCTGAAGCAGAATATGTAGCTGGTTCAGTAGACTAGAAGTATGAAAGAAGCAGGCTAGTTTGGAAATGAAGTTCGTGTTGGTGAACTGCTGTGCTAGAGGAGATTCTTCTTCACTCAGAAAAGAAGATACCTAATTCCTCAGTTCAAGCTACCGATTCAGGACTAGGCTCCTGGACAGCCATCTAACTTCGCTGTGATAAAAAAGCTGAACATGCTCTGTTTCAACGCCTTCACAAAGCCTAGCAAAACATCGGGAATTTACAGCGCTTTTCTTGACGAAATTAATGGTTTTTACACAAACATTCAGTATCTCATTCAATTCTGGTGACAACTTCTTTGCTGCTAGGCTTCCCCGATGAAGAAAACAGTGGACTTCCGGTGCACGGTCAAGTATTTCTAGTATGACTCCGTTGTGTCTCCCGTCATTGACGCTGCACCGTCACTGCAAACTCCAACACACTTCTGCCATTCGAGCTCATTCTCTGAAAAGTACTCATCAATGCAGCGGAATCATTCATGAGCAGTAGCTCGAGTTGGCAGCTCCCTGCAAAACAAAAGGTGCTTGTGGAGCTTGCTTTCCCACTGGTAACGCACAAACACAGGCAGCATCTGTGCGCTTGAGACGTCAGTTGACTCGTCCAGTCCAATCGTAAAATGGACTGCTCTTTATTCTACACTTGAGAGAAATATGTTCAGAAGCTTTTTTGCTGCCACTTCGCCTACCATTTCACGACACACATCAGGAGCGGCAGGAAGCAACAACTCTTCAACAATAGTAGACGACTGGTTGTTTTGCGCTACTCTCCTTGCAACAAGATAGCTTGCGCTAAGGGCATTTTTAGATGAACTGTTCAGAGACAGAACGCATTTTTTCTGCATGTGTAGGTCATCGTATTTTCGTTTGAAAAAATCTATGGAAATCCCTACGAGGGAGGGGTGTTTGGCATCAAGACGGTGTGGAAGGCTTCACTTGAAAGCATCAACTCGCACTCAAACTCTGGGCCTTTGTCTCAGCCACGCTGTTCCGTGAGTCAGGAACAAACTATCCAGTTGCGTTAATAGAAATGAAATTGGGTGATGTTCGGGGGACATCTTTACACATTTATATGCAGTCATGTAATTACCTGACGAATAGGGAGATTTTAGTTTAATGGAGGCTTAACAACATTTTTGGAGTTGGTTAGTTATAGCGAGGTTGTATATAAAGCAAAATGTAAGGGAGTGAATAGTGAGCGCAGAGCAAGTACAGAGTGAGCGTTAAGTGAGCACAGAGTGAATGTAGAAAATATAGAAGTAGCGCTTTCAATACATTGTCTAATCGCAATTCTAGTTTTCTCTCTAGTGTCCTCGAACCGAAGAAACACTATAGTGGGTGAAGCAGTCAAGTTTCAGTTCAATGACTCGAACTGTGAAGCATATAAAATAAATTGTTACGTTACCTAGTATTATCTCAACTTCGCCTTACACCCGTGAACATGTATCAAAATGCATGTTTTCTTATAAGACGTAACCCGACGTACAAGTTTCGAATTTCTTCTCGTTGTGTATACCGCTTTGCTCCTGTCTTCAATTCGTCTAACGGATACAAACTTGTTTCAAGATTAAGATTTACGACCACATTACTCGGTTCGCTTTTGTGGATTTCGGGTATATATATTTTTTGGTAGGCTTTGATTACGCTTCATTTTGAGGATTTCGGGTATTTTTTTTGGGTAGGCTTTGATTATCAGGATCGGCATCCTTTTACGATGGGATACTTCTGCTTTGAAGATACCACTAATTTTTTAAGTGCGATTGCATTTGATTATCATCAAAAATTTATGCATAGAAGACGACGTCGGATTTGGAGAAATAAAAGGATCATGACCGAGGCTAAGACAGGGACCCGTTCATCAGTTGCTAAATGTCAAGGGCAACCAAAAGCACAACGCAAATGCGGTACACGACGGGCACCCGTGCGAAAGATAGTGAGGAAACTCCTCTTTTTCCTACCACCTCCTTCAAATTGTACGGGATCACACGCGTTATCGTATCCTTATAGCATAGCAGTGGGTCATAGCAGCAGTGGAAATAAGAAAAGGAGGCATAGCCAGATCGCGCTAAGTGTGCCCTGGTACAGAGCGAGGAACAGAGCGTTGCATCGCCGACGAGTGTGCGAGCTCGTGCGGTTTCCATACGTGACGCAGCTAGGTTTATCCGCGAGCATATCCATGCCCATCTGGATAATTCTTTGGTTGCACGAAATGACATCGTCTTCCAGACGCCACAGAACAAACCGCGACCACTTTTTCAAAGAAATATACTTCAACATCTACGAAATTTCCAGAACCAAAGCTATCATAGAAGCAAATGGTCAAACGCGGAGCCTAGAGCATTACAGCCTATGCAAAGGCTAGGATTTTTGAACAAAAGTTTGACCCAAACGCAATCAAGTTACGCCTCAATCTACTCAGGTACGAACAACACTCACGCGCACACCAGCATTCGCAACCAGTGCGCAAAACAAGCTTTCAAACTACGTCTTGCTCTGGAGAAAAAGCATTGGAGTCGAAGAGCGGAAGGATTAAATAGGCAGTTAAACAAAAGCCAATACAATATAAATAAATTGCCTACAACGAACGCTAAACAGCATCGAGGTCTAGCACGAATTTACAGATATGCAACAATCTTAAACATGCCACAGACAAGTCTAAATGCCGTACCCGAAGAAAAAAATAGAAGGGCTAAGTGTGCAGGTGCTCTCCTAATTATAACAGGCTTGCTAACGAAAAAAGCAAGTTAACTAACTACCAAATATTAGCAATCCAAATATTAGCGCTAATTCTACCAAGTATTAAGTATATAAAAGATTGAGTCAAAAGGACCTATCAAAACCCACACCGGAAATTACAACATACAAAAAGCGCACACTGCACAAAAAATATTGTAACGGGAACCTAAAAAACGCACCAAAAAAAATTAAATATTTACAACCAAGATCTGCACAAGGGGTAATGGCTACACATAACAAATAGGCGAATAACTAAGAATACAAATTGGACATCTCATGTCGCTGAAAAAGATTTCGGCACTCACCAACATCAGAGATTCAGCATGAACGCACCTAGGACGTTAGCCGCAGCATGAAAGCGTACAAGATGTCGCGCAAAGATTCTTTGGGCGGGCATCCTACATTAAAAAAAGATCGCTAGAAAGTCTGCCGCGCGAAGGTCCAACATCGGTCAGGACGAGCCTTAAACGAAAGACGAGAACTCGTTCTCGTCTTCGTCGTCCTTCTTTTTCTCTTCGTCGCTGTAGTACGACCCTTCTTCTTCGTCGCTGTACTCGCTGCCGCTTCCCGATTGCGAATATTCGCTACCGCTACCGGAGCCTGATCTACTGCCTTCGTCATCCGACAAGGGTTTCTTCTCGATCGAGCCCTGACTGGAGTAGCGCGGTGGAGGTGCGTCGTCACCGGCATGGTCGCTAGGCTGTTCGCTGGAGCTAAAAGAAAAAAAAATAAATAAATAAAAAACAACGGTCATTGCCCAGGACAAAAAAAAGTGTTATCCCCCTTACTTACGTCATTACATAGAGTAACATCGAATTGCCGTAAAGGAAATGCAAACAATGCACGCGGGCGTTTCCCTTCTGTCTTCCTTACACAAGCAACAAAGACCAACGGCTGGGCTTGTCTCAAACGGTTCAATGCAGCAGGCGAAATATTAAAAAAAACCACGAACATAAATCCACGCCAGCACTCACGAGGCATTTCTGTAGTCTCCGTATCCGTCGTCTTCATACTGTTTGGAGGGATAGGCAGCTCCATTACGTGCTGCTCCCGCAGCCCCAGCAGCTGCGGCAGCACCGGGCTTAGTACCGAACGCTTGCATGCGTGTCCCGCTAGGCCCAGCATCTGTTTCATCCTTGTCGTCGAAACCTGCAGCATTAGAAACAAGATCAAACAACCAGCCACCTCCATCCCCCGCCAGGAAACAGCAACAACAGCAAACAACCAACGTTTTCAAAGCGGACTAACTTATAAATAGATCGATTTGGCATGAGCCGCAACAACGACATACGCACTCCAAAATCATTTTATTCGCCAGTCGAACTTCTAACCACGTCTGTTAAGATATAGAGAAAATGCAAAAGGAAAAAGGTCAGACAAGATGACCTCTGTTGAAAGTACAATAAATAAATAAATAAATAAATTTCGCTGCAGAGACTTCAAAGACAATTCCTCGGCGCTTTAGTCGATAGGACTGGGAACTTACGCTCGTAGGGATTAGGCCCTCTTCGGAGAAGGAGAATAACGACAATTACAATGATGAACACGAAGAGGGCACAGACGGTAATGGCGATGAACCAGTTGCTCTTCCACCACGGGAATTCAGATGCATGCGCTTGCGGCTCTGAAATCGGAATAGCATTGGCTACGTTTGAAGAATGACTTTACATATAGGCACTGATCAATAGACAGAGCCCAGAGCAAAAGCGATGTAACGAAGAAGAAAAATATTTACTTAAATTATCGAAAAATTAGATCCATAGATTGTGGTCAGCGTTTCTTAGCGAGCTACCGCACACTCTTTAAGTTAGCACAAGAACAAACAAATACACATAACCATACATCAACGCACACCCACACACACACAGACGCTCTTACTTGGCCTTCTGATAGGGCGCGACTCAGCCACATCGCTTGTCTCGCTCAGGCCAAGTTCGTTGACGCCGACAGTCCAGAAGTCATACACGGCAAACTCCAAGCCCATGACCAGGAACCACGCACGATCGGGGAATTTCTGCTTGGCTATTCTCGGCTCTTGAAAATACAAGCCTGGATGAGAAAGAAATATCGCCATGGTATTAGCAGAGTGCCACGCCCAGCAGAGGTCACATGTAACGTGCACATCTACAGTTCTCATATAACGTATCTACCAATAATCTGGAAAGCCTACCCCTGAGGCGATAGTAAATCCAAAATTCACTCGGCAGACCCCCGTAGTTGGGTCTCTGGAAGGTGATATTGATAGAGCTGTCGTCGAATGGCATCACCATTGGTGCGCCAGGTTTTCCAGGAACTAGAAATCGTCATGATCATACATTAGAACATATGCAGTCACTACAGCTGTATCCCCACCAAACTACTTTGCAAGCATGTGCGCGACCATATGTCTCACACAAATAAGAATATAAATATAAATCAAGTGGTACTCTATTAGCGAATTTACA
>QQSS02203480.1:0-11948 GCA_003687565.2 Craspedacusta sowerbii
TGATGATGATGATGATGATGATGATGATGATGATGATGATGATGATGATGATGATGATGATGATGATGATGATGCAAAACAGATCAATATTAGAAGCCATTAAAACAGTCCGGAGTACTAGTACGGCCGGCGGCCAAATCCGGCCCGCGAGGCCTTTTACGCTGTCCTGGCGGATTCCTTCTTCAACGTTAACAAGAAAAGTACGGAAACCTACGATACGTTGAATGTGTCGCTTCGGAGAGGCCAAATAATTTCAGGAATTTATGCGTTGGTTCCGGACATCCCCATTAGATGGGAATGGCTGGAGTATACAAGTATAAATAAGATCTCGTTTTGATTCTACCTTATGTGACCTAAACACTATAACCGGCTTCCATCCTGTAGCACGTCCGTTAATGGGGGCCTCGGACTGAAAATTTTCGAGACCCCTGCTCTAGAGCATCAAGCAAAGAAACGAGCGACAGATACACAACAATGATTCAGAGGCATTACTTGACAATACCGTTAAAAATAAATAAGAATGATTGATGCAAAGCGCAGAGTGTGGGCTGGATGTTACAAAAACTCCCTGTGCCTGCAGCAGAAGCCGCTGGAAGCAATCCCTGGAAGTATTTCAATAAAAAATAAGGTTTTGTTGACTACTGCTTTTGGACACGTGCCGAGTTCGAGTCTGGTGATCCGAATACTCCGATTGCGATTAGCACCGTTAAGCAGATCTATTTTCGTGCTGGAACAAGTCCAATGTTGTTTCCACGCTCCCGTGCGTTCGAAGCGCAGATTAAACTAACGTACAAAAGACGCATTATTTGTATGCGAATCTCATTTCTTTGGATAAAAGAACCAGATTAGCGGTGGTGCAAATAAGCATCAAACTTCTCCAAGACATCGCATTTCTTCTAGCAAGCCGTAGCAAGCGGTGCTTGAGGATTTTTAAAAAACAAGCAGCCTTGCTCTACCCTGCACAGATTATGAAGCGTGTGTCGAGCGTTGACTATCAACCAACTATGAAGCGGGTTTCTTTCGCGGACGATGTTGGAAAATGCCTCGCCACTTCGCTCACTCGTCGCGAACCGGTCGTTTTGGAGGATGCAGGCAACATGAAGCGAAGTAGAGTAAAAAATATTTTTCATGCTAAAACGCTCGACGTCGCTCGAGGAGTTTGCCTGGAATCAACTTTACTTAACCAGAGCACGATTTTCGGAACGCTTGTGGTAGACCAGAACGTACAGGTGTCCGAGAAAAACTTGGTTGTCTTCTACACGTGGGGTAACGAACAGCTCAGTGCAGTGCGGCCATATTTCTTGGGCAGCAGTCGCTACTTGTTTAAAATCAATGCCCCGCGCAGGACGATGAAGTCGCTGATTGATCAGCCTTCGCTTGTTTGTCGCTTCTACGTGGATTTCAGAGGTTCACGTATCGATGATCACGGTGAACTTTACCAGATCCAGTTCACAAACAGATGAAGTTAACTGCGAATTTCGAGTCGATGCAAGCCTAATTCTTATGCTTGACGTGATACTGAGCGACCCGCACATGAAGGGAGCGGATTTTCGGATGGAAATCCTTGATGCCATTCGGATTTATTGGTGTCAACACCAGTATTTAAAGTAAATTGAAGAAAAAAGAAACAGTAGCACTTTCTGGGCGCCATGGTAAGCGGTAGATCTATGATACCCTGGTGAAACCTGCGTGTTACTGTACATATTCGTTGGGTCCCTGTATCCGTGCATGTAATGTACATTTTACCTGTGGCTTAATGTTCGTGTATCTGGCAACCCTTAATCGTGCTCGTCCCATGTCGACCTGTTCGTATTGCATTTGTTTGCGTACAAATTTTGTTTCTTTTGATTGAGTGCAAGGCACCTTATGTTTGTTCTGGGTTTGCTTTGCTGCTGTATTTGTGTTTACGTTTACATTACGAAGAGTTCGCCTCTTTTGGGACTTAAAAAACCGCTGAATGCAGATGGATTTATTTTGGATTTTTATTGCTGGCTTGCACATCGGCTTGCTCTGCGTTTCCAATACCACACCGCTGTGCGGGTCGTATCGCCGTGGCCAAGATGGCGGCTGTGTTTGCTAGGGAAATCCCCCGCTGATTTTTTTCGGTGGTCTGATTTCCTGAGATCGCATTTTCCCGTCCTTGTGTAAACAAACTTTCCCTCGCCGATCTTCAGCGTCGGGGGCTATTTCTAGCGATTTTCTGTTATTGGTTCAGAAACGCCTACGTTTTCCGGGAGTGTTTCTTGAATATTTTTGTTTGATTCTTAGCGGATCACGTGTGAATATTTTGTGGAACGGCTCGACGCCTCGAGCGCTCGAAGTTAAGTTAGTTTGCCTTCTTGTGGGTCTGTCTTAGGGTTTGGGTTTCTAACGCTTTCATTGGCGAAGTTTTTGTTACTGGGTTATGCCACGCGAGGCTTCTTCGTTTTACGAACAGGCGATTCGCTTTGTATGTTGATTAAAGCGAATTTAATTGTTTATTTGTTTTTTTTTAATTTGTGTAGAGATGATGTCAATCGGAGTTTGTTTATTTGAGCTTATTTGTGCGAAAAGAAGCGCTTGTTTTTGTGAGAAATTCAAGATTTATGATGGTGCGACGAGGCCTGCGCTGCTTTAGAATTTGCAGGTGGTTTTAAGGAAAGAAAGGAAAAAAATGGACAACGAGAAAGTTAAGTCAAAAGTTTTTATGAACTTGTCTCCATCGTGATGTCGATTCACTTCGCTTGCAGGCGATTTCGCGACCTCGGGACACCTTGCGCCCTCGGGGCTGACCAGGGTAAACCAAGACAGGTATAAATCAACAGCAATCGCCGCCGTTAATGTCATTTTAATGAAAAAAAAAATCCCTGCGAACTATTCGAAATATTGTCAACTTGGTGCGGAGCACAACTGCTCACGGCTACCTTGCTATTACGTCTAATTAATTGGTGCTTTGTGAGCAATTTTAATAAAGGTTAGATTAGGTCTAGGTCAGGGGCTGACCCAAGGAGGTTTAATTAGAAGATAAAACCTCTCTGGTCTGACCACTGACTGGATTTCCTGGCCGGGGCATTCCCCGCCCAGGCGTCGACAGATTCCCGCACTGCCATGAATGCGCTGACAAGGCCGTCCGAAAACGTAACGGCGTTTCGGTTCAAGTGAAGAACAGCCCAGATAGATCGGATTTCAGCAAATAGAAGTTCTATTAATGCACGGTTCTATAAGGATCGAAGCCTTAATCGGAGATTCCGATCTCATGGAGGGAAGTTACTTGGTCAGAAAGCTCGCGGAAACAGAAAATTAGCGGAACTCGGAAAACTCAACAGATAAACGCCCGTTAGTTACGAACCCGTTCTAGTCGACGCAAGTGAAATTGGGTCGGATTTGATCTGGAAAAGAAAGAACAACAAGAATTTTTCCCAACAAATGCATCGTATTCTAAGGAATCACAAGATGTATCATAAGTTTTTATGATGGAGCTTTCAGAAATGCATTTGTTAAAATCGGGACATTCTCTGTAGCAAGGGCTAATAAGATTGAAGATGCCACTTTGTTGCAGTCAGCGAATAATATCAATAAATTGTAACGCAAGACAACGGGCAAAAGAATTGCAGCATGCAACCAAATATAATAAGAACAGATCTGTTGCTCGAGCAACAATAATTTTAAACTTTAAAAAAGAGAAATATCCAAACAATTATTTTTTTAAAGGAGTTGTGGTAGCTTGAAGTCGAGATTCTCATTTGTGTTCGTTGTCGAAAACAATAGCAGTAAAATACAGCTACCAGGTGGACTATCCAGGAGAGCTTATCCACGAAGCGGTTTTTTTTTTATTAAATTCTTCTTCTTTCTTTCCTTTTCGTTTCTTTTCTTTTTCGTTTTTTTTTTTTTTTTTTTGTGGCGGCCTTGTATGAGGAAGTATGTTTGCTTGGCCTTGCTTGGCAAATTTACTGCGAAGACTAGTCAAACTATTGTCAACCGAGGAATGTCACATGCAAGCAGTAGACATCGTG
Source organism: Craspedacusta sowerbii (assembly GCA_003687565.2). Lineage (NCBI taxonomy): Eukaryota > Metazoa > Cnidaria > Hydrozoa > Limnomedusae > Olindiidae > Craspedacusta > Craspedacusta sowerbii. Next base: position 3,993 of record QQSS02203480.1, read on the forward strand.
ATGTCAGAATCAGGATCGTCAGAGCAGTCGTCCGGGCCATTCCTTTGTGAGAGCACTCAACGTTGGGAGTCTTAAAAGCCAACCGTATCCACACAGCTACAAAGTTTCGTAAGCATTTCCCACAGAAAGCCTCTTAAGAATAAGAAAACCTCCTCAGAAAAGAACAGCAACGTGTTTTGACAGAGCAATCACTAAAAATAATGAATTCAAGCTCACGCGCCACACAACACAAAATTAATAAGCAAACCAATGGTGAGGGAAGACTTCAGATGGGAGGGGAGTGCGGCAGGGTCTGCCAGCTCAACAACAGCAAGAAGGATTTCTGCTCCAAACAAACAACTTTTTGTGAGATAAGCAGCAACAGGCAGGCAACTTGGTCGGGTAACTAAATCAATGTTGATTGCTTAATGGATAAAAATGCCTTCTTGGTGGCACTTTCACGTAAGCTCTCAGTTTACGTAATTGTTTAGCACCGGGGCTGTAGTTCGTGGTTGCGTGATCACCTAAATGCATAGCGCATGTGTCTACGTTCATATTCATATCATAATTGTATCAGTATATGGTCAAACATATTTAAATATATAAAAATATAGATAAACATAAACTTTATGTACTGATACATTTCTCAGCTTGATCATTTTGCCCCTCCTCTTCTAACTGGTAACAACCCGCTTTCCCAATCCATCACGATTGTTAAGAGCTTACGAGAGGAATTATTAGCATTCACGCTATTGCGCCTTCTCTGCTAGGGCTTAGGCTTCTTACAGGTCGAGGAGGTTTAAAACTTCTTCCACGGTACAGCCACTTCGAAATGACTTCCAAAAAAGATATTGCGATCAAACTTTAACTAATAATGCAGTTCAAAACCGCCCTGTATCTTAATCCCATGGGCTTGTTCAACGAACTAAGCTTACATCATAGATCACAAAACCACCGCAGATTTTTTGTGTGTTTGATTTGATATTAAACACAGGGAATCCTGAGTAACACGGGATGTAATTGTACAGCAGCTGTTGTGAACGTCTGCACGGCAAGTCAGTATGTCAACTGAGCACAAAAGTGGCGCTAGTCATAACAAGCGACTTAAGTGCAAATGACTATGGATTTCTACTGGAGTCTGACAGACTCCAGGAAGACACTTGGTGCGCATGACTTGTACCTATTGGTTGTTGATCTAGATCAGCAATCGGAAACTCGATTTGCGACGAAGACGTGGTAAATAGCTATAATTTGAATGCAGATAGAACGGCGCAGCATCAGGATGGACTTCTGCAAAACATATTAAGCTTGATTAGAAGTTTTGCCTGCTTAGGCATGCCTATGCACCGTTACGACCGCTACGAAACGCCACGAGAATTGATCCACTTAGTGCAGAACGAACACTGAAAGCTTCTTTTGACGTTGCTTATCGCAACCCTTTACCGTAGACCTTAATGAGCTCACCAATATAATTTGAATGTGGGCATTGACTTTGCGAATGCACTCTTTAAGATCATATTCGTTGAGAAGTCACCAGAACGAAATGGCATATGTCAGGAATGATTATAATCCTATGAGCGACAACTCGGTGTCACAATAAAGCAAGCGAAGAAGGGGTTACGAACGCATTTAGTTCTAGTGGGATTGACGAGCTCAGCGCGCGTAATCCGGCAAGTTCATGGGTAAACTCCGATCTACGCAGCAGCTAACACGCAAACCAAAACAGCGGAAAGCAGGATCGAAAATACCTTAATTGAATCGCATTAAAGATAGATTCAGTCTATTAGACTTCGCCTGGCCTGATTGGGAAAGCAATCGGCTTGAGAGATTAGAGAGATAAAGCGCACCGCACGAGAATATGGCACAGTTAAGCTTTGCACACAAGGTAGCATGCGAATAAACGGAATTAAGCAGTTTATTAGTAAAATTAAACAGCTAAGCAAGACTTTCAATTACAAATGACCACCAAAAGAATGGCAATTTAGTCACCAATAATCACAAAGAAAACCAACGACAAATAGAAAGAAAACCTTGCTCAAACATTTAGTGCTAAGCATATCTTTTCCACTTTCAAAAAATCAACCTTCGGTAGAATTCGCCAACAACAAAAAAGAGGTGACCAAAGCTTCCATTAAACTTCAAGCGCGGGGCAAACTTCATGCGTAGCTGCACCAAACAGGACAGGACTTCACCGGTTTTTAAATAAGTATCTCCGAGTGAACATTTGCTCCATAGCTGTCTACTGAAAGGAAACTGGCACTGCGAATGGAAAACATGCTTCCGGTTTAAAGTTTGGGAATGTAATGTTTACCAATGACCACAAGACATCCTGAAAATCTCGCGGGCACGTGCAAGCGTGTAATCGCCGAAGCTGAGTTGATAGGGCGCTACACATTTTCGCAAGTCTCCAGAAATACAGAAAGAATAAGGATAATTTTTAATTGTTTCCATGAATAGGGCGGAGACAGGCCTCAATATTCAGATGTGAACGCTCGGGAAACTGGAGGGAGAGGTGGTCAACTGAAGGAACACCCACCTACCATAGACGCCAACCACTGTAATGGTACCTGATTCTGACCACTAATGCTTCTATCGTTCCGCACATCTAAATTAAGTTATAATCGCAGCAAATATCTGGTGAAAGACCTGAACTTCTCGATCCTAAATCGGTGTTGCAACACTCATTGTCTGCTGCTTATGGGTTGAAGTCGATGTTTATTGCTCGTCAGACGATACCAAGATGGCGCCCGCTAAGATGCACGGCAGTGATGATAGCTTAGCAGGATGAGAAAGTGTGCTGTACAAGGAGAAAAAGTCGGCCCAGATGGTCTTGGGGCAACCCACAATCGGTAGCCGCACCCGTGCTTGGTTAGCTCGCCAGAGTCTCGGTCGTTCGCTATGCCAGATCTTACGAGAGCGGGCGTTCCCTCCCTCCCACAAGTGAGATATTTCTAAGCACGGAAAAGCAAATTCTGGCCCGAAAGTGAAGCAGTCGATTTGCAATCAGTTATGGTTATCTTTCAAGGTCTGGGTGAAGCGAAGCATTCGTTCGAAGCTTATAATGGCGTTCTCACGGTACGTTAAACACAGGTATTGGAGCTATCGCGTGTTCAAGAGTTCCTCCGTTTGATTCAACTTGTCATGCGAAATAATGAAGCGCAACGAATGGTGGATGTATGGTAGATACAATGCAAGCAATTAGCCGAAAAGCCGCGGCTAGAGCTGGTATCAACACAGCAAGAGCGGTTATGAACGCTAGGCTTGCTTACTCAACACCGGTGGGAAGTAACTTTCGTCACTCCCGGCCATCTTTGACACTGGCTGGCTGGCCACTGTAGATCTCAGCTTCATTAGGAAATTTCTTACCCACAAATCGTGACAATTGCAGTTGTATAGGGAACACCATACTGCCTACTCGCAGAGGTACAACGAAAGGCTTGTTTGTATAGAGGGGCGGCAAACGAGGGTTGAACATGCAAAAAAACCAACTTGGTGTGTTCCCCGGGTCGAAACGCAACATACCTGCTAATGACGAATTTACAAGCACAGACGCCCCACCCTACAAGGAAGTTCGTCCCCCTCCATAAATCTCACGGTAATTTCACCGTGTAAGCCCGTACTCCAACAATAATGCGAAGATAAGCAGGTTGTGGCTAGGTTTGACTAGCGAAGCGTGTAAGTCTATTTCTGGCGCCGGTGTCAAAACTTCAGCCCGTGGCGCAATCAAATTTCATGTGGTTGCGGGGCACATCCTGGACCGCTGAGCAATAGTAAAGCCGATAAAACTCACAATTTTAGAAACAAGAAAGTTTCTACCGAACGTTCCCTTTTATAAGGAAGTTGTAGATACTCGAATTAGAGTTCAGCATGCTTGGAATATGATCAGGCAGTGCCGATTTTTACCGGCTGCTCAATAGACAAATCTGTAATAACAACGACAAGAATTTATTTTCTCATCGCAACATATGCGTAACTAAGGAAAGCTCACAAACGCTAAGGTCTAGTAGACTATAATGTTGGGCAAACCAAAGACACCAGAGATATCTAAAATAAATTTTTCTTTCTAGTACCAAAGATTCCCTTCAACAAAAAAAATACTGGAAGTCCCGGTTGTAGCGTTAGAAGAAAGTTTAACGGCGGCTTTTATCGTGTCGTCAGTGCAAATCATTTTATGAGGATAAGATAGTTTCACGGCATAATTAATTGATGCTAAGACTTGTTGGCAATGGCAGAATCTAAGACATGCGAGGATGACAAAGACTCCATCCGGTGCTGGATAGTGATTCCTCGCCTTGGTTTGAGAGACCGGAGATTTATCTCATGTAAGGTTTCGGTTAATCTTCCGTCCGACGACCGATGCTTAGTCAAACTGAAAAGAAAGCTTTCAGGAGGCTCATAAACGTGTTAAGTAAAGCCTGAATCCTGTTGGGGCAAGCGTTTTACCTGGCTTGAGTGCCTTCAAAGCTAAAAAAGAAATTAAAGGTTCCTATTCGAGGAAAAACGCCCGTGCTCCAAAGCAATAAATCGGATGATAAATCGCCTTGGAAATCACACTGCTTGCTTCTGTGTCTGACGTAAAGGCCAGCGACCTAAATTTGAATAAGCAGGGTCACACTCCAGACTTTCCCAAGGGTGCTGTTCATCGAAAAATCGTAGCGAACGCATTTTGTTGTTTAGCTGCATAGTAGGCTTGGTTTTAAGAAGTAAACAAGAAGTACCCTAGATCAGAGTCCCTTTGCATTCTCTTGAAATGTTTACATCTTGCTATCCACATTACAACAAAGTGCTTGCAAATAAAGATTTATTGCCACAGTTAACACTGCTAAATTCTAGTCAAACACGCCTGATGTTGCCTAAGTCACTAGAAGCGCTGCGCATTTGCTTGATGAAAGTTGGATTTTGTTCGCATTTGAGAGCAGCGAAGTGACATTCTGCAAAGCATTACCTGAAAGTTTCCTTATGATTCTTGCATTTTTTGCACGTATCACGCGACACAAAGTTTCTAGGCTTGTATTTAGGCTTCGTATTGATTTGCCCATGAACTCGCAGTTCATATAGATTTTATGTCTTAGTTTCCAGAGCGCCTCGGATATATACTTGGTCTATGGTCTCGAGTGGATGTTCGAATAAAGTATCTGTCTTCGCACGAGTTTATTCCAGGATTGTTCTGCTTGGAATTTCTGTTCGGGGAACATTCTCGAGTTGCAATTTTGCATGTCTTTTATTAACGGTAGGCGGCCTGAAAGCTTTGAAAGCTAGAGTGGCGGGCAACTGCCTTCAAGCGCTAGGTTTTGAGGTTTTCACATTGTAGGTTTTCACATTTCACAACCGTTTTCAACTGTGTTCCTACCCAGTATTTGCCAAGGAGTGTCCAATGTCTCTACTTTCGCCTGGAATTATACCGCACCATACCATGTCATACAGCATCGTACCACACCGTAACGTACTGTAATGTACCGTAGGCCTACCATCCGTAACGTACCACACTGTAACATACCGTACTGTAACGTACCTGACCGAGTATAATGCCGATTTAAGCTTGGCGGCGTTCTGGCGAACGGTTGTTAAGTGGCATTCTACTTGCGAAATGTATTTATAAGGCTCAAAGTTTGCTTAAAACAACACTATTGCAGCAGCACAATAGGTAATCATGAATGTTGTCGTTTCCTACAATAAGAATTTTATAACGCAGGTCGCTACAGGCTCGGCGTTCAAGTCACCATGGAGTACAATTAGGCGTACCTAAATGTATGTTCTATTCTTGCTGAGGTTTGGTTCATTATCGCATGGTAATTCTATATTTGCGAACTGCTCGTCTGTATCACATCAGAGTCCCTAAAATATGCACCTGTTATTTGTAAAATTTAACTCCAATGGTAGAAGTTGCGACGGTGCAAGTTAAGATCGGGCTGCAGAAGTGTGTAGTCAGTGTTGAAACCGTCTAAGCTTAGTCAGCAGAGTTCAAGCGGGACTTAATTCAAATAGTGCGGAATGCACTATTTACATAAGAATAACTATTAATTTCTATACAGTTATCAAATAATTATGCTAACATATTAGCACCCTAAAACAGTTTAGGTTCACGAAGTCAAGTAGTGGGAGTCCAAGCGCTCTGTGCACCAAGTCCTTCAATATAAGAGGTTTTAGATCTGACATGGTTAGACATTCAGGAGAACAGCCTAATAGTTATAGGAAACGATGGCTAAAGCAGGCAACTGTGATCTCGTTACCATACGCCTCTATCGTATTAAAGGCGTCAACCAAGCTTGACAAGGTAAGAGTTTGGACCTTGCAAGCTGGGCTTCAGTACGAAAAAAACGCAAATATAGCCCCACTCCATGACTCCAATTGCTGGTAGTCTCTCTTTGCTATGATTAGCCACCGAGTGCTGGCCCATTACTATACGAGAGAAGTGAATCGAACGCACTTCTAGAAGCGAAGTGTAATATAAAATGTAATAATGTGTCATATGCTATCGTATATTGCAGAACAAGAGGAACGTCAATGTCAAAGCCAACGATTTCTTTTAACTTCTTCCATAAACGAGTCTTCTAGTGCTTACTGAGCAATCGAAACACACAGAGTTATCAATTATTCTTTATGTTTGAGTAATCATTTGTGAAATTCTGTAGAAAATTCTACATGTTTGAGGAGCATCTCATTTCATGGAGCTTGCTAGAGTCAAAGTTAGAGTTAGTTTATCGACAAACGGACCAGCGAAAGAACATCGCCATCTGCATTACATTACATACATCCACATTTTTCCAACTGTAGATTAAATTTAAAGGTATAGATTAACTTGCTATGTTTGGTTTGCGTACGTGGTGATTATTTATTCTTTAATTCCTGTGTAAGTAAAGAATTGGCACGTATTTGCATACGTCATTTTCTTGTTGATATGAAAAATATATTCATGAGTCTGCAACAACTGCCAAAGTATCGCAATTTTGTACTCCTAAGTGTTGCGGGAAGACGTCAATGGTAGGTTTTATACTTTGTTGGCGAATCTTTTTACATCTAGTTATCTGGTGAGAGAACACTATTAGAGCACGGAGTCAGCTGCAACGTCGAGGATCCGTCGGCGTTTCTTACCATCAAAGTCGATTCCTATGTTTTAGGATGCAGATATCACCTTGCCTAAGACAGAGTCCAGGGAGGCGAAGAACAGGAAAATGAATAAGTTTCACACTTTTTTGGAGCTAGTCGTAACTGGAGAAAAGCTGTTAAACCCCAAGCTCGATCAGAAAGACGTTTGAGTGACTGGAATCCATTTATAAACTTATTCTGTACACCAGACAGCCTACGTTCCGAGAGATTTCCGGTTGTTTAACCCTTTTTTGAAGTCGATAAATTTGACGGAAATTATCAATATTCGTGAAACTGATAGCAGCATGATTCCGCACCAGTACGCAGAATCTGATGTGTCGTTCCTTCGCATCTCACCGATGATGGCTTTCTGCCAATCGATGGGGTCGGTAAGCGACTCCGAGCATTGAACAGAGCTGTTACTTTATCAAGGTCAGTGTGCCCTTACTGTATAAGAAGCTCGCAGAGTGCATTTGTCCTGCTTTCAATCAAGGCGTTTGGAGCGGCAATACCCAGGATTCGGCTGGCGCCAGGGCTGTCGAGTCGGTCCCTTCCAGAAAGAAGAATCTCTTCAATCTTCACGGTCAATCTCAACCTTTTCTGACCAGCGCACATCACTGACCAAAAGGACATAGAGTCGATGTCCTTTTCAATCTCGTGCAGAGGTTGACGAAGGATATAAGGTCCGCGCCCATTCAAGGTGCCGAAACGGGTATTTCTTTCCGCAGAGCAGATCGAAATCGATAACATTGTCTCCACTTAGCTCCGAATACGTCATCTGCAACAGTGGCGTCGCCAGGCGGGAGTTAGTAAAAGACCTGGGAGTTAGTAAAACTCAGTTCAAAAGAAATCTACTTGCACTTCTTTTGGCCAAGTACTAAAAGCGAATTT
>QQSS02203491.1:0-11948 GCA_003687565.2 Craspedacusta sowerbii
CATACATACATACATACATACATACATACATACATACATACATACATACATACATACATACATACATACACACACATGCATGCATGCAGACAGATATAAAGACAGACAGACAGACAGACAGACAGATAGACAGATAGACATATTGCCAAACAGGCATGTTGTCTATGCACATGCTTACATGCGTTCCTTGTTGTTTTAGCGGGTCGTTTGTACGCTGTCCCTTTGTCTGAAATTGAAAACGAGCGACCTTTTCCTTTGACCCGGCGATACTGTTCTAGATACTACATGCGTAAGACTAAAGGTATGTTCAGTTCAGTGATTCTTCTTTCTAGTCTTCTTATGCATTATTTGTTGCTATATTTCAATGATAATTTTCATCATGCCTATGAACGGGGGACCCGTGCCGTCGCTGCAGTTGCTAAAAAATTGTACTGCGTTCTAGATGAATGAAGAAGTTCTGCGTAGTTTAGCGTGCCCTATCCGAATCGCCGTTGTTTTAGGTTGCCATTTGTACACACTCAGTCGACCCGAATCCCCTTTCATTGCCCTGGCAGTAGCGATCGGCAAGCGAGTCTGTCTGTATACCTGGGGCGAGTCATCTGTCGGCTTTGGAAGTTGCTCTAGCGAGCCGACGGAAGCCCACGCTGGTTTTGAACTGGAAGGTGTAAGTTTATAAAATTTTGTTGGTTATTTCTCGTGGTCTTCAGCTGGAAATCATGCTACACTCCGTATGGTCATCCCTCTCTCTCTCTCTCTCTCTCTCTCTCTCTCTCTCTCTCTCTCTCACACTCTCTCTGTCTCGATCTCTCTTTCTCTCTCTCTCTCTCTCTCTCTCTCTCTCACACACACACACACACACAAACACGCACACTCGTCACTCGTCTGTGTCTGTATTGGACCACATAAATTACCACAATAAAACTTGCGAGTGGAAGGCAATCTTTCTGATGTTTGATGTTGTTTAGGCGGCAGTTCTAAGCTCTAGGGCGGTATTCTTTTTTTTTTGTTTTGGATTCTCTTACGAAGCTGGAAGCCTACGTAGATGTTTGCATGTGCTCTTCTAGGAGTTCGCTACAAGTGAGCCAGCCCAAACTCTTACCATTGTGCACGACTCGTCGGAAGGCGTGATTGTTTGCCTTGGCCTGCGCACTCGTTTCGACATCATCGACGCTCAGTCGAAGACCGTCTCCACGCTCAAGCACATTGTGGCTTACAAAGTAAGACTTTGTTCCTTTCTTGTGCGCTCGGTCCAGCGCCCAGTGCTTTTTCTCTAATGTGTTCAGTTTTCACTGGCGCGGTCGTGCAAGTCTGGCGGTTACTCGGGACGCTAATCCTTTGCCTGACTCTTGGCATGCCAGGTTTGATAGCGATCATTTGCGTAGCTTATCGTGTGCGTGCAAGGTGTACGGGAAGCCGAGATTCTCGTGCTTATTTGTTATTTCTTATGTGGCCGTAGATACTTGAGCAAAGTTAGGGGACTCGTCAAACCTTTTAGCCCCAGGGTAGAGAGGAATCTAAAATCTGCCTTCCCATAGAAATTCATTTTGATTTATAATAATGATGATAATAATTTATTTACACTTTATATTTTTTCATTTTATTTCGACACATTCGGTAGCCCTGAGCACCATTCTCTATTCTAACAATGGTGTCTCGGATGAAATCCTCTTGAACATCGCTCGCAGAAGCTTAAACTTGTTTTTGTTTTTTACAGCCTGGCAGTGCGCACGTCACCTTACAGGCATCTTCGATTAGTCCAGTCCGTTCGTAATTACTCTCGTAATTTGCTCCGCTGAGCGGGATCATTCGAACTACCCCGAGGGGATGTATGCCTGAGTCGATCAATATAGTAATATAATATAATAATGTTAAATATTAATATTAAATAATAATAATTATTATTATTATTATTGTTATTATGACCATTCTTTTGTACAATTGCGGCACTTTCAGTGTAATCAAATTAAACCAAATTAGTTTGTTAACGAAACCATAAAGGACTGTAAATATTGGCGACTGATTTGTGTATCTAGAAGATTGCTTTATTTTCAAGTTGAAAAACTGCGCCCAAAAGATTGATCTTATCGCAAAGTTTTCACATCTAATGTAGCAGCAAGGATAAGATCTTCCACTGGACCAAAGAACAAGCTACTGCTGTATCACCGTTTCCTTCTTCCCATTAACTGCTGGGATTTGGCAACTCTAGACCTCACCACGACGTGGGTGAAGCAAAATATGGACTACATAAGAAGCATGACGAAGAACAATATTGAGAAGGGTTAGCCACTCAGTCACTCGTAATTAAATCTATCTGGACATACGCATTCCCTAGCACCGCCTATCATTGGTTTAGGATACTTGAGAAGATGCCACGGAGCATCTACACATTCGCGATCCGATTTCTGGGTAACTGCCTTCCAAACCGAGGCTACGCCAATCGACGGGGAACAGCAGTCTCGGGTCTTCGCTCTTTCTGCCCAAGTAGGCAAAGCATAGGCCATGTGATTGGAAGATGTAAAACTTACCAAGCTGAGAAGCGTTTCAACTTAAGGCAAGTTTCATTTCTGCTAGGCATAGCTCGTTCTGCGAAAACCCTTCCGTCCGTGACTGTTTACAGTGATATTGAAGAATGTCCCGAATTTTCGTCCCCATCCGCCATTTCAGCCAACAGCTATTGTCCCTAATTCATTGCAGCAAAGGACCAAAACATCGTTATAATGGAGTTTGCCCTTGGGTTCGAGGCCAGCATAAAATAGAATGCGGCCGAAAGCAGGCTTTGTAATTCTCTTGTTGACGTCTGTCAACCGCGCAGTCTGTACACTTTTTAAACTTGTACGTTTGAAGCGGCGGAGTCATTAGCAGTGAGGGCGTAAACGTTCTTGATTTGATGAAAGCTCTAAGCTTCAACGAAAAGGCGTCTGAGTGCCTCCTTCGAAGGATAATAAATGTATTTTTCTCACAACTAACTACATATTTTGCCGAAGATGCAAGATCTGGAAAGCACCAAAACTTTTATACTGGTAGGAACTTCGTCATCTAATTTGCCTGCCAGTCTGAGAGTGGCGAACCAATTTGTATATTTTATGTTTGCGCGAATTGCTGTAGTAAGCACTGGTATAATGAGTCTGGATGTTTGAGTTAACTATTACTATTATTATTATTATTATTATTATTATTATTATTATTATTATTATTGTTAGAAATAATAGTAATAATGAAAAATAATAAAAATTAAAATTAAAATAATCAGAATAATACTAACAATAATAATAATAATATTATTATTATTGTTATTATTATTACCATTGTTATTATTATTTATTATGATTATTATTTTTGTTTTTTATAAATTTATATCAACTCTGGAGTGGTTTTTCATGCTTAGGTTGCATTTTGGAGAAAATAGTTTTTTTTTCTAGTGATTCTCTCTGTTGCAATCCTGTTCTTTTGAGGCTGCCTCATCCTACATATCTGCCCTGCTTTTTTTAGAAGCCAAAGATAGTCTCGGCGCTGGATGTGTTTGAGGAAAGCAATGCAGCCTTGTTGCTGACCTACAATCGTAAGTTTGTTCTAAGAAATTTTCTTATAATTGCATGCGTTGCCGATGTAGGGAAGTTAGTAAATTCCTCTGACGAGCTTCTCGCTGAATCTAGAGTTTAACCCGAACCTTGCATGGGCATATAGAATAGCATCTTTTATGGTAGCGTAACTTGTCAGTTGTTTAAATTTTGTTCTGGTCGTATTCTAATACGTGGATCCGTTGTTCTTCGGCTTTAAAAAGTGAATTCATTTTAAGGCTCTCTTAGGATATATGCTGCTATCCAATTCCCCTTGTAAGGGTGCTTATGAGTCTAGACTTAACTCTACGTAGACACATCCGTATTCGTCACACTGCGGAACAGCGCAACAGATGTTCTAACGTTCAATTGGGATGCTGCTCCTTTAAACATTGGTTTGTATTTGCGTTTTGTTTGTATTGTTCGCTCTCATTTATGGCGGTTGATTTGTTCTTTCGTAAATTTCCTCCCAGCTGCTTTAATAGAAACACTTGGAATCCCATAGAAACACGTCTATTTGCTAGCTCTAGCCTTGCTTAAGGTGGACGTCGATTTGTAAGGCTGAATGAAAGATATGGACCTAAAACGCTGTTTTGGGATGCATGCGATAGCATAGTGCGTTTGGGGTCGAGCAGCGAAAAGCCAAGTTGTTTCACTTTGCTATTTCACTTACGTCAATTCTAAGAATAAAGGTATGCCAAAATATGTCGGCCTCGCTCTACGTACTCTTGTGATCCAAACTTCTGTCGCGTTTTACTGGGTGTTCATTTTATTTGCTTATTTTCGGAATGTGTTTGTCCAATGTAGGCCTACATGAGAGTTAGGTTCTTGTATTTAAGATGTCTATAGAGTGCTGCAAGTTTGGGTATACGCTATTGAAAACCTGGCGTTCAAATTGACTTGGTTCATAAAGGCTACTCAGATCAGTGTTATAAATCAGTGCTATCAGAGTTGGAAGCTAGAGAAAGTCTGGTTTAAATTTATATCCCTGTGCGGTCCATACCGTTCTTGTAGTTTGTGCGTTCCCGTACGTTCTTGCGTTCTGTGAAAACTCGATCGAGATACGACTGATGATAAATGGAAATCTCGTGCATTCGCTCAGTTTGCCGCACCTGAAGCTTGTCACGTCCAAGGTGCGTACTGTCAGGCACCTCTTATGGTTTTGGCTGCTAAGAAATTGTTTTTGCTGCAACTGTAGCCCCTTCGAGGCTGGTTTGGTTGTATGTTTTTGTGATTGTTATTGGGTTTGCTGTATTTGTATTTGTTGATATCGTTACGGTTATCGTTGTGATTGTTTTGGTACTTGTTGGTAGTGTTGTTACGGCTATTGTTGCGGTATTTGTTGTATTCGTTAGCTTAATTTTTTTCCTGCTATTGTTGAGGTTGTAGTATTTATTAGCGTCGTTGTTGCTGCCATTGTTGTAGCTGTTGTAGCAAATTCTAGCGTTGTTGTATCAGATGTTAGCGTTTAGATTTGTTAGCCTTGCTGTAGCTGCTGTTGTTGCGGTTCTTGTGGTATTTGCTAGCGTTGTTGTTGCTTGTATTTTTGCAGTTGTTTTAGTACATGTTAGCGTCGTTGTCACGGTTAAATCAGGGATTACGGCGTTGTGATTGTTAAAAATCTAGTTTTGCTCGTAGCTTCGTCAGTTTGTAATGATGGCAGGTGGTGATTCATTTTCTTCTCATGCGCCTCTTATACTGTTTGAATGTGGTATTGTAAGTAGGCGATGACGTTGCACGTGTTTCAGATGTTGTGTTGTTTGTTGTTGTTGTTGTTGTTATTGTTGTTGTTGTTGTTATTGCCCTGGTGTTCATGTGGTTATGTTTGGAGTTGCCGTTGATGAGGTTATTAACGTTGGTTGACCAGGAGGGTTTTTTGTGCTAATATCATGTGAGAATGTGAATGTGCTTGTTTTCTTTTTTTCCTTTTAGTCGGATATCTACTTCTGCTCGACCCAGCCTGCTTCTTTTCCCGAGCCGAAAGTTCGAACAATGTACAAAATCAACCTGTGTGATTTAGCCGGCCTGAACCTGCACGACCTAGACGACGGTAGGGCTTTCGATGAGATCATCCAGCGACGCAATGTCGCCCCGTCGGGTAGCTCCTCGAACATTACTGGCATTGTTCGAAATGAGAACATGCATTACCATGTGCGAAGTTTTTCGGCGGCCGCCACGTTGAAAAGGCCAGTCCTCGGATCTTCTGGAAGCGAGAGTCCGGAGGTTGAAGTCGATGGCGGAGATTCGAGCAGTTCCGCTTCTGGCTCGCTGTCTCGATCGTCGAGGTCCGTGGGCTCGCGGACTATACCCAGCAGAAAATCGTCGGACTGCATATTGTTAAAGGGTGTCTCGTCCGAGGTTAACGACTGCTTGCCAGCATCGCGATTCGCGTTAGGGGCTATGTCCAATAGCGTTAGCGCCCCAGGATCCCTTGCGCATGCTGCCGGTGCGGCATCCTCTCGCTCAAAGTCGCTGCCATGCTCGCCTAACCACGAAGTCGTTCTGACCAAGTATGCCCCTCGCTCTCCGCCCCTCGGCGAGCCGGCCCGTCCATCAGAAGGCGGTTCGACGGCCGATGCCTTGGGAGGCTCTCCTTCGTTTCAGACGAGGATCGTAATTGTCAGCAAGTCGAAAAGTTTGGACAGACCGAGCGCTCGACTTAGGTTTTCTTCGGTTGACGTTCAGCAGCCTGTCATATCACTGACTAGCACGCCATCGAGACGAGTCGCCGCTCAAGCAAACTTCGTCAGCGATCATATCAACCTGACGACGCCCATGAAAAACGCTTCTCCTGTTGGCCACGGGGATTCGTTGGCCGCAGCGAATAGCGGCGCCGCCGATTGTACCCCCAAACGGCTTACTTTTTCGCCGGGTAAGTCTCCTTCTAAAGATGCCTCTCGTTCTGTTGGCTCTCCGTCGAAGTGCGTGACTGTGTCGTTTTCTGATCAGAATCTGTCTCGGAGCTCGGTCCAAGAGTCGGACGAGGACGATCTGTCGTCATCGTGGGCCCTCATAGCCATGCCGACTCCGACGAAGACAACGCCAGCAAAGATGACCATCGTATGAGACTTCCATTATGGTTGTCAAGGTGCTCTTGCCTCCAGGATTGGTCCAGGTCGATTCCGAGGTTACTACTCGTGCTTAGTGTTGCACCTTTCCTCCTCCAAACCCCTACGAATTACATGCTGATTCATCATGAACCTACTCAAGCTTGAGTTTGTCCCTGCTGTCAGTCTAGATACCGCGTTTGTTGTTAAAATTGTTTATTATTGTCCAGACGCTAGATAGAACTTCCATAAAATTGTGTTGTTTTTTTTTTCATCTCCCTGCAACCTGGAATTTGCATTTCTGAATGAGTCTGGCAGTGAGCTAGACTTTATAAATTCTTATGAAATTAAACCCCGTTATCGAAGCCCGTTTAACCCGTGTGAGATGAGCCGACCCGATGTTGGATCCTGTATCCATGCAAGGACAAGTCTGACGGTAGCCGGGACTTCCCAGTTTTAGAAACCTTACGTCATAGGGCTCTTAAGCCGAATGGTTATGCGTACTCCATAATCAGCGTGCGTACATACACTACGGAGTTTGATATTGATTTGCAGTTGCCATGCGTAAAGCTATTGAAGATTCAAGTTCATATTACCTGGTTTTGTTGATTGTATATGTTGGGAGATTTTGGTGTTTATTTCTGTCTCTGGAGGTTCATGAACGTTATGCATATTTGGTGCTTTTATAACGTGGATATGCTTTCTATTGCGTTCACATTGAGTGTCATGGAAATCTGTCTCGTTGATGAGGATGAAAAGAGTGATTATTATTCGTGTTTTGTAAGTTGTTGTCTTCGGCTGGGTCTTGGTCCGAAATATCTGGTGCCAACGGCACGATAACCAAATATAGTTTTTAGTGCTAGAATTGCCTTGCCTTTTAGGATGTAACGGTTTCGTTACGGCCCTAGGTGTACCATGTCTTGTTTTTGAAACTCAACGATTCTTGGGGCTGTTTCCGCTCGTTCGAATGAGTACACTTCTTTGCACGTCTATACACGTCTCTTTCAAAAACGATATCATTCATGTCCTTCGAAGAGGTTGCCTCCGTCGAAGCAATCTTCAGTTTGTTCTCGTCTTCGCGTTCAACGGTGTACATTAGATCGATTTGTTGTCGTGAACTTTTGGAAGTAATATCTGATGATGCGAGTCACCGAAGAAGGCCGCTATAACTGAACACCGTGATGCAGGTTGTGAGACACGAATAGGCTTGCACGCGCTTTATTTATCGCGACATTAGGGTTATGTAGCGACTTGATCGTTCTTCGTAATAGTGCGAATAGTTTTGACGTGGTTTTTGGTTTATGACAATATTGTGTACATTTGTGGATATTAATTGTATGATGCATTTTTTTGTTTTTGTCTTTATGAATTTGTATTGACACAATCCAAGATGAAGTCCTTGTTGTTTTTGGTCGGGCCGCGTAATGTGAATAATTCGCTGTCCTTGGACGAACGTGGCGGTCGCTTGATCGTAGCTCGTTTGGTTTCGCCACCTACTTTTCTTCTCTTTCTCGGAATTAGGTTTATATCGAAGCTTTTCTATCTTCTGATGGCGTTCCTAATAGGGTGAAGGTGAATTGATAATTTTGATATAGATTTGGATCATTTTTTTTTTTTCGTCGTTCAATTGTGGCTAGCGGTTGATGCTGCGGTTGATGGCTTTGTTAGTTTTTTTTTTTTTTTTTTTTTTTTTTTGTCGTTCCAAATTTCGCTGATGGCCATTTGTGTGTATTTTGATAGGCGAGATGAACTGAAACCGCTTGAAACGAGATTATACGCGCTAAGATACGCCGAGTGAGAATACGCCAGCTGTTCTTTCTGCTCATCCTGTGACAAATGTGGGAGGTTTACTTTTGATCTAAGCGAATAAATTGCGTACGCCTAATTTGGGTGTACTTGCAGCAAGACGTAGCAGAACATGGAGAAAATTTATCGAGTTACTTCGCACGCTGGACGGTGAGTTCTGTTTTTCCTGGTGGCAAATTCTCGACGAGCTTGTTTGCCTCGAGGAGAGTGACGTCTTCCAATTGAAATCCGTTGACTGATAGGATCCGGTCGCTCTTCCTTAGTACTGCGGCTGCGCAACTGCCTGGTTCTATCGCCGAAACGAAAATGCTGCCGTCACCGTACGCCGTGGTGGATCCTCCTCCCAGTTTAATCCCGATTTTTTGTCCGATCGGTATATCAATTGTAATGTTACTTGACTTGGAGGTTTTTTTATCGGTGTCTTTCGTCGCGTCTGTACTCACTTGATGCTTGCGGCTCCTGAAGGAGAACCTGCTCTTTAACTTTCCTGATAAGCTTGTCCTGGACATTCCACTTCGGGAAGTATCGTCTTCTATGACCTCACCTACGCCAGCTGCTCTACCGAGGTTGAACGTGCGACTTCTGAATAGCGGATTGTGCTTTGGCTTTGCCACTTCTGTCACTGTACCGACAAGTTCGTGTTTACAGCATTCCTAAACAAGGAAAATCAAGGCGAAATTACTGAAACGATCATTCGAATTACGATCCATCATTCTGCTTGTTCACCTACTCACGTTGCTTGCACGCTCAAACAGCACGTTACGTGAAAATTCAGCTTCCTTTTCTTATTGTACAAAGACTTCTGGAGAGTATAAATCTACCGCCAGCCATTCAGTCCACTACCAGAATCCCTGCTCTGCCTGGACTTGCGTCGCAAGACAAGTGACAGTCTGGCAAAGCTCTATATCCCGAAAACTAACGCGAATACGGCGACTGATCTATATTAATGGCCGTACCGCGTATATTCCAGAATATCTAAGACATCGACCTTAGCGCTGAAGAAACACACTTTGAACAGCACGAGCATGCACTACTCATCGCCAAGTACCAGAGTGCAAGGAAACGACCGTCACGCCGTCTTAATCGCCGTCTTGTGACATGCTGCATGATCCTCATGAATGACCTTCGTTTTACTAATTTTTCACAAATCGATTTATTTGTGGTGGAGGAATTCTAGCGCAATTTAAGTACTTACCAAGTATTAGGGGGCTCCTTAACTTGATTATCTATGCCTAGAAGAGCTCTTGTTCCTATGTAAAATACGTGGTTAAATTTCTGTCTAAGGGTAAAATACTTTCTTTTTGTTGTTGCTTCTGTTGTTGTTGTTGTTGCTGTTGTTAGTAATGGACACTCACTTTGGCTATCTGGCTTCTTCTAGGCGTTCAAGATGCCTTAGGCTGGCAGCTGCTTCCAATGGCTTCCTTGCGCTGGTACGTTTCCTAGCTGAACATGAGCCTAACACTAACAGGTTTCAAAAGATGGCTGCTTCTAAAAAAATAAAAACTAGAGCTTTCAATTTCATTTCAGACCTCATTATTCTTGAAGAATGAAGCAAATAAGGGGACTTTGAAATAGCTCACAGCCGCCAAATTGAATGTTACCGCCTGCCACGAAATGCGGACCATCACTAGACGGTGTAGGTTGATTGTAGATTGTAACTTTACGATATGGCTGTTAAAAATTAAAAGCCTTCCAACCAACTGTTGGAACGTAAGTGTCTTGACGCTTAGACAGTTTTGCTGAAGTTGTATGACCATTCCAATTCTATAAACACAATTTCAATTTACTAATTTCAGGGGTGCCGCTGACTTGAAGGGAAAGCCATCGATAAAATGGAAAACAATATTACCTTGCCGTTTGCCATCTTGACTTCCTGTTCATGCTTGGGTGGTTCCAGGTGCCTATCACCATTGTGGGGATGGGAAACCGATAGGAATTTTTCGCTATTTTCACAGCACTCCGCGTGTATGCAAGTTCTGTGCAACTCGAATCTTCGCTTATACTCGCTAATGTGATTACTAGTGTTCTCTAAGTTCTCGGAAGACAACGGGCAAGAACAACCCCTCGACTCGACAGCATTTCCTTTGTCTACCTGTGGCTTTGAGGGCTGTCCTTCAGGCCGTTGACCGTTCATAGGGAGACTACTCAAGTACACTGGCATGCAGCAAGGTTCATTTTGTATATCGTTTTCGTGGGCAACTTTCTCTGCGTCTTCGGTTAGGGTCGTGGACACACGCACCACGTCTCCATCGCACTCATACTGCGCGATTGTGCGTCTGCGCGTTCCAGCTACACGGAAAGTAGACAAGGGCAAAGCTTTGCTTTTTATCTCAGCGCAACACCGAGTGAGATTGTCGCTCGGAGAAAACTCGGTAATTCTTACACTTTCAACTCTGCCTAGTTTTACGGACAGCACATCAGATGGGTACCAATCAACTATGGGTGTGGTTGGGACTAGCCTTGGATTTGTCGTCGCTTCAGCACTTTTTCCTACGTAAGTTGAAGATGCAGGCTTTGGTGTTTCCACAGCAAGCATTTCGGATTGCGGCAATGTCGGGTCGAGTATTCTCTTCCTTATAAAGGTGATCTTGCAATCGCTTCTACACGGCAGAAGCGACTCTGGTTGAATGATAGAGCGTGGCAAGCAATCTTCTTCTTCCCTCTCGCCCTTAGTACGTTTTTCACTTATGTTCCTTCTACATTCCGGGGTCTAGAAGGAGAGACTTCAATTTTGACACGAGTGAAAGCAGCGTAATAGATAGTTCTGCGCGCTAGCGCCAATAAAAACATACCCAAGCATTACAAAAGTAACAGCAACAGGAGATTTACCCGAATCGAAAAAGCAACATACACAGAAGCGAAGCCAACCAGCACACACCTAACAAACAAACTCAAGCAAAGATATTCGCAGAGTTCATCCCACTAGAGATTGAAGTCTCACTGTGAAGTACGAGCAAAAATGCTTTGCAATTTCCAAAACCTGATGAATTTACTCACGCTATGATTGCGACTATTTGCAGTTGCGGTGCTTTATGTCAAGTCTATGCGAATTAGTTTGTTTGCGTCAAGTTTACCTTCCATACGCACCAGTGCTTCCAAAAAACATGCATTCATGCATATTCAACGCTTGGTCTGGTAGATATAATTGGACTGAAGCCGCTGTCTGATGCTTATGATACGATCTCTGCGGGAGATTAAAGAATTACGGTTATATACGATTTTAACACTGGGCTACTGCAATAGCGACGGTTGCTCGTCACTGTCCCAGGGCGTAACTTGATTACTGGGACTATACTGAGTCGTCATAACGCGTCCGGAACTGGCAGGAATCGTCATATGTTTTCACGCTTGGTTTGTTCATTAAGATTAATTCTGTTGGTGATGCAATGAATGGTTTACTTGGAATCTCTTGTTTTTCCTCGAAAGAAGTGCTGACAGGCATATAAACTGATACGCAGATATTCATGTATGTATGTATGTATGTATGTATGTATGTATGTATGTATGTATGTATGTATGTATGTATGTATGTATGTAT
>QQSS02203502.1:0-11945 GCA_003687565.2 Craspedacusta sowerbii
AAATCCAATTACTGAGTTGTGAGAATCGACTACTCCACGATAATGGAAACTAGCAAACATATCACCATTATTAACAACAACCTCGAAAGATAGCATTGATGTAGGTTGAAAAGAGTTGCTACTTCATATTCGAGACCTATCACCCAACTCAGGTACCTGTCGTCAAACCAAATTTTACTCCTTAACCTGCTATACAGCAACCCCACAGCCACCTGGGCTGAGCCAACTCTTCCACGACTACTCTCGATTGCTGCCTCCATTTCCTGTTTTCTGTCACGGTGCTCTATGCCTAGCACCCTCCCTTCAGCTGAAAACACCTTACAGGTCAACATATACTCTTCCCTTCTCTCTCATCTAACTAGACACACCCATCGATAAAGGTCTGCTCGGCGTCTCCGTTATCTTATTCAGCTTCGTTGTCTTTTACGTCCACAGCTTTGGGAATACACTTTCGCTCTCTCAGTAAGCCACACATTACATCCTTTTACAAAACCATTCTACAGAAGAAAATAAGATACGTATTGGTTGCTAAACTCCTGCTCTTCGTTAACCCTCTCCACTCGCAACTCATCGCATTCTAGCCCAGCAACCCCCCCCCGGCACTAAGTAACCGATGTTGTAAATAAGACCCTGTAGACGCGGAGGAGAGCGGTGCGACGTGGCAGACTGATTGCTTTATAGAAGTGGGTTGCCGAAGAAGAGCGACAGTCGCGTTGTGAATACTATCGAAGAACAACCTACGACAGAAGACGCTGGACTCGAGAGTTTTTGAAGTTATACAAAATACATTGTTACAGTGGGTAAACTTAGTCTTTGTCACTTGCAGCGTTGTCTCTGCGACCTGATGCGCGAGTGGGCTTGCTAGAACTACGTTCGCTGAGGCACTATCATAACCCAGGTCGATTCCCTATGTGTTTAATATCGTTCAATTAATAACGAGGTTTTACTTCGTTACATGGTGACCAGTATGGGGCGGGATGGCTTGGGGTTTATAGTTTTAGTTTGAGTGCAGCAATTCGAGTTTGTGTACGAACTTAGTGGAGCAAAAGGTTTTGGGGATGTTATGGAATATGGAGGCAGATGAGTTAGTATTTCCTTTTGATTCATTTCTGGCATTTTCCAAGAGTGTTGCTATGACTAAGCGTGGTCTTCTGCAATTGCTGGCTCGAGTTTACGACCCCCTGGGATTACTAAGTCCCATGTTTGTCCCTCTTAAGGTTGCGTTTCAAGAAGTTTGCAAGATGGGTTTGATGTGGGATGATTGTTTGCCATAAAAGACGGCGCAAACCGTGCGTAATTGGTTGATTGATTTAGAGAAGGTGGGGTGTGTTAATTTTCCGAGATATAGTTTAGAGTTTGATAAAGCAGATATTCAGAGTGTTACACTAGTGGGGTTTAGTGACGCTTGTGGGAGTGTTATTTATGCACGAGTCGAGACCTTAAATAATGTGAGAGTTAACATTCTCACTTCGAAATGTCGAGTCGCTCCACTTAAGGTCCAGACATTGCCAAGGTTGGAATTGCTTGGTGGGCTCGTGCTTGCGAAGACGTTTAAGCGTGTTATGTCTTCTTTTAAGTCCCTAGTTGAGGTTTCGTCGTGCCATTTGCTCTCTGATAGTACGACTGCACTCTGTTGGATCTGTAATAAGGAGCAGAACTTCAAACAGTTTGTCGAAGAGAGAGAGCAAAGGCAATCCGATCACAAACAGAAGTCGACATGTGGAAGCATGTAAGTGGTGATCAAAACCCAGCTGATTTATGTAGTCGTGGTGTATTGCCGAGTGAGCTCAAGTCAAGTTCCTTCTGGAGGCATGGTCCAGATTGGTTGCAGCAACCGGTGTCTGCATGGCCTGTTGCATCTGTGGCAGTCAAGTCCACGAGTGAAACTTTAGTCGAAATGAGAGCTGATGATAGAAGACAGACAGAAGCAGTGAATTCTCTCGCAGCAGTGGGAGAGGACGAGGTAGTAGATTTCTCGCGTTTTGGTAGCTGGAGTAAACTGATGCGAGTTCTGGCTTATGTAAGACGTTTTGTGTGCAAGGCTAGCCACTCAGAGTCACGTTGCGTAGGAAACTTGTCAGTTGAGGAGGTCAATTAGTCGGAAGCGCTCTGTGTTTCGTTGTTGCAAGGCTAGCCACTCAGAGTCACGTTGCGTAGGAAACTTGTCAGTTGAGGAGGTCAATTAGTCGGAAGCGCTCTGTGTTTCGTTGTTGCAAGCGAGCATGCGATGCGAAGCTGATTTTAGTAAGTTGCAGTGGCAGTTAAACGTGTTCGAAGATGAACATGGTGTATTAAGATCAGCTGGGCGTTTGAGGAATGCAAACATAGACATGCAAGAGCGATTTCCAATCATTTTGTCCAGGCGGCACCATGTTGCAAGGCTTTTAGTTTTGGAAGCACATGAAAGGTTGCTTCATGGGGGGGGGGGGTAAATGACACGATGTTAGATGTGCGATAGAAATACTGGATTCCTCAATTGCGGCAGCTAGCTAGGCAAGTGGTGTGCAAATGCGTTCTTTGTCGTAAGATTGATGGTAGCTCGTATTCGAAAAGGCCTGCCCCACCATTTCCTAGTTATCGTGTAAGCCCATCCGAGCCCTTTCCGACTAGTGGTGTAGACTACGCCGGTCCTTTATTTATAAAGGCGCTGTCAACGGTGGGAAAGAAGGCGAAGAGTTACATACTCTTGTTCACGTGTGCTTGGAGTCGTGCTGTACATTTAGAGCTTGTTCCAGATCTAAGTTCTGCAGCGTGTGTTAGAGGATTAAGGAGATTTTTTTGGCCGGAGAGGAGTTCCTTCGCTAATGTTGAGTGATAACGCAAACGTGTTTAGAGGCGAAGAACTTCGTTGTTTTCTGTTAAATCGCGGTGTTCGTTGGGAATTCTCCACTCCACGCGCGCCGAGGACTGGTGGAGTGTGGGAGCGAATGGTGAGAGTTGTGAAGCGTGCTTTAAGGAAAGTCTTGCGCTATGCGTTCTTGACGTTCGAGGAGATGCAAACAGTGCTGATTGAGGTAGAAACTGCTGTTAGTAACAGACCCTTGACTTACTTAGATACCGACGGATTCGAGGATGCTATAACTCCTAACCATTTGATTTAAGGTCGATTCCTTACCGTAGTTGCTGACGATAATTTAAGTGTAGAAATTGCGAAGGGAGACCTGTCAAGTAAGGCTTTGCGAGGACGTTTGCTTCACAGGTCAGAAGGTTGTCAGACATTTCGTAGGGAGATGGAGAAGCGAATATGTCGCGTCTCTTCGAGGACGCAATTGTGACAGTGTTGCCAATGTCGTTCGTGTACCACGTGTTGGTGACGTCGTGCTAGTCCATGGTGATGTCCCTCGATTGAATTGGGCTTTAGGCAGAATTGTAAGTGTTGTCCCTAGTAAGGCTGGAGAAGTACGCTCGGCCATGGTTAGGATTGGCCGCACAGGAAACGTTGTGAAGCCCTCGATAACATGTTTATACCATTTAGAAATAGGGGAAGATGACCCTCGGGGGATAGATCAGTGCCGCAGTCGGGCGGCTTCAAATGCTTTGCCTTAAATTTGCGCGCAGGAGAGTGGTGGCGCGCTTGCGGGGGGCAGAGGCGATGCGAGCCCAGCTGTGGCTGCTTGTGTCAATGAAGACGAGCAGCGCAAACGATCTAGGCCTAGAAGAGCCGCTGCGTTAGACGCAGACTACAAACGAACATATCTGCAGCAGATATGCTTGAGTTATAGACTAATCGAATAAATTTAACTTCCTGGAGTACTAATAACGAGAGACTGAATCGAACAATACGAAACTAATAATAAGAGACTGAATCGAGCAATGCGAAGTGTGGATGCTCGCTTCAGTGGAGGCAGTGTTGTAAATAAGAACCTGTGGACGCGGAGGAGAGCGGTGCGACGTAGCAGACTGATTGCTTTACATTAGTGGGTTGCCGAAGAAGAGCGACAGTCGCGTTGTGAATACCATCGAAGAACGACCTACGACCGAAGACGCTGGACTCAAGAGTTTTTGAAGTTATACAAAATACATTGTTACTGTGGGTAAGCTTAGTCTTTGTCACTTTCAGCGTTTTCTCTGCGACCTGATGCGCGAGTGGGCTTGCTAGAACTACGTTCGTTGAGGCACTATCATAATCCAGGCCGGTTCCCTATATATTTAGTATCGTTTAATTAAGAACGAGGTTTCACTTCGTTACAACCGATACAAATCAAATGAAGGAGCTTCTCACAGCGGACTACCCTAGGTACCTGAAGCACGGTTTAGGAAAATGACAATAAGAAAAAATCAGGCTCCGTGACATACGAATGAAAATCATTAAGAGATCCATGAGAAAACGACTACGCTACATGGAACCTGGGGCGTCAATAAACGCTTAGAAACAAGAGCGTAGACTTCAAGGACAAGTAGTGAAAGGAAAATTTCTAAAAGGGTCAGAAAGAAGGTTAATGACAAAAGCGTCGACAAATCGCGAATCTTGAACTGGTTCCTTCAACCAAAACTGCACCGCAGGTAACAAGGTGCATATCAAGAGAGCAGAAGCGATATTAGAAAATGAAAAATGAAATTTGACCATTGGACCATTAGAAACATCTGCAACGCAGCAGCCGCTTAGCTTGAAGCCCTCATCACCGACTAAAATCCAATTTTTAACCTGGAGAGAAGGACCTACATCAACTCAAACTTCAGCTACCTCCCATAAGTGTGGCACTTTTATCAGCACAGCCAATACATAAAATGACCAAGCCCTATGCCTCATACAAAAGCTACTTGTTCAGTTACGATCGATTGCTCGCGACCTCAAACACGTATTTATGGAGGTTCTACGCAAACGTTCCTTGCGCCAAAACGTTCTAAATCCATAAAGAAACTAGTTACAAAAGTATTTCTAAGGCCGGACAAAATAACTCCGCAAGATATCAAAGAAACCTGGCCGAGCCAAAACCCAAGAAACCCAATTTCTCTTCACGAAATTTGAAGCCCCAACGGTTTGGAACGCACTTTCAGAGCATATTAAGTCCAACCTTAAGACAAAATAAAGCTTAACAAAAAATAAAATGGGAACGCTCTTAAGACGTTAGTAAAGCACTCGCAAATCATCTTCGAAAATACTACAATGGTTGCTCCTCATTGAGAGACGTTGCCTGTCATATCACAACCGATTGGAAAACTGAAAGTCGATTTTACGCCGAAATTTATCTTGCTGTATTGGTTTAGATAGCTCTATAACTCAAGAGCTAGATATTCATTTTCGTTTTGGTGCCTTACAAAATGCGCAAAAACAAATTGGCTCGGAGACAAATACATCGGAGTTGAGGAAATAGCAAGCTCTTCGCACCAACTTACATTTAAGCGCAAGTAGTCTATTCTCTTATAGAGCAAAATA
Source organism: Craspedacusta sowerbii (assembly GCA_003687565.2). NCBI lineage: Eukaryota > Metazoa > Cnidaria > Hydrozoa > Limnomedusae > Olindiidae > Craspedacusta > Craspedacusta sowerbii. Next base: position 5,378 of record QQSS02203502.1, read on the forward strand.
TAATTCCTTATGGGAATTTAACTTCAGACATACAAGCGTGAAAAACGTCTTAAAAACGTCTAAAATCTCATATCTCAATAGGCCAACTCGCAGAAAAAACGAAAAAACGCATTTTACAACCTTTAATTCCCACACATTAATATACTAAGGTTCATACCTGATGCTTAGAAAAACCTAGATTATGATAGCATACCTAAACTAGTTTGGGACTCCAAAAGCTCAATTACGTTATACAGAAGCAGTATCATGATACCATTTTGGTGTAAACATCTGTTCACTGGATACATTTAGGTTTTGTGTCCAGAATTGTTCTCCCTTAAACCTTGCCACAACTGGCCACAGGCTGAGAAAGATGGATCCCAGAATTATTTATCAAGTTTCAGTAAGAACTGCCCCGAATCGGATACACTGAACCACGCTCAGACAAGAGCGCTTCCTCTTTGCTTCCTTCTCTGTGCAAGCAAATGCTTGCACTTCTTTGCAACATTATGTAAAATAAGAGGTTCAACATCAACATTTTCTGCACCAAGATGTGACCCTATATTCTAACATGCTTGCACTACATTACCAGAGCAACTCATGGACACATAAAAATGTCTTAACAATTGACTTTCGTCTGATCATTAAAATCCTCAGGATGTGATCGAAATGGCTTATACGCTATAATTTATGCACCAGCCATCAACTGTTTAAGCAAAGATAGACAGTTTTTTACTAGAATCTTTTTTATCAATCCAGTTTTTGCTCATGCTCCAATCCTAAGTAACAAATATTATTCTATCAATGATACAAAAACATCAGAATATGCAGCTCTTGTACATTTCCAAGACAATTAAGAAGTAGGTGGCCCTGGCAAGAACTACGTTCTAGCACGATGGAAGTTGGAGTGGCTCCATGGCTTGCCCAGAGAATCACAAAAATGCCAGACTTGTTAAAAAAGGTAGTGCATTATGAAGCTAAAAAAACACCTTACAAGCCTTTACTTCTAGTGATAGACAAAAGGACTTAATGATTCATGAAAAATATAGCTTTAACATGTACTCTATTGCCTTGCCTGCAGCACACTGGCAGAAACTTAGTTTGTAACTTCTATAGAATGTCAATTAAAAGAAGTACTCAACATCACAAAAACTGCTATTACAGCACAAGGAGACACCCAATGTATGTGTATCAACAACAACTTGTAAAGTAATACTAGGCACTTTACCTTCTTTATTGTTTGCTAATGATGTGCATAGTTTGACAAACAGAAGGAGTGTTACAAAATTTAATTTCATGCTTGACGGCATGGCTGCTAATTCTTGCATCTTTTGAGCATTTCAATCTGCAATCAAATGACGAAGAAGTACATCTGACTCAGTGTTTCAGACATAGCATCACCAATAAAACGCAGAAACAACCACCAAACCACAGCACTAAGTACAAATTCTTCCACAGCAAGGTCCTAAAAAAAACTTAAAGGCAAAATGAATATGCACTTAAAGTCAACCAATAACTGCCGTTAAAATTAAGCTTATTTAAGTATTATTCAACAATCCTGCAGTATAATTATATATATATATATATAGACATATATGTGCTATGTATAGTACTGCTTTTTGGGCTCGAAATTTACAATCAACACTTGCACAATACACTTGATCAACACCTAGAGCATGTCTCACGCATGGACTCTAAAGCCTACTACTACACTGACAAGATCATTTGCTAGGGAGCCTAGCACATCTAGCAACTGATAACTAGCCTCACAGCTGTGACCACCAGAGTCCCCTACTAAAGGAACTTTTTTATTTCCGAACATTTACATGAGCATAAGAATATTTTTAACATCGTTGCAGATAAAATCGGAGAATATTGTGTGAATCTGGACTGCTCGGCTAAAGTCGGCAGGCTTATTCCCGGAGTCTGCCTGGACAACCCTCATGACGGATTAAGTAACTTTCATGATACGTAGCACAAAAGGCCCACCTTCAGACTTCTTATTTTGAAGCGCCTAAAATTGAATTTGGAATTGGCGTATTAATCATGATTCATACTATATGAATCATGATTCATACATATGAATCATGACATCATACTTAATCATGACGGATTAAGTAACTTTCATGATACGTAGCACAAAAGGCCCACCTTCAGACCTCTTATTTTGAAGCGTCTAAAATTGAATTTTGAATTGGCGGGCGAATCACGAAGGCAAGTCACAGCGTGTTCAATATCTGGCAATTCATCCTAGTATAGAAAGGGCAATGTTCATGCAAGGCAAGCTTGCATCAAACTTTCTATTGAAATAGCTCGGCCTAAATAAATGTAACATAAAAAAAAAATTTTCTGTGAATCTTGAACCTCTATAGTTCTCCATAATTCTCCATAGCACTTCATATAAACATTTAAATCCCCATTTTAACCTCTTGAAAATCCAATAGACTCCTTGTTTTTTACTCTCTTGTCTCAACTGCCCACATCTGACAAAGGTACCCTTAGGATGTCGAAGGTTGGGCAAATCTCGGCTATACGGAATCAATGACTCCGTAATTGCTGGCGTGTAGCCTAAGTATACTCTCGCTCACGCAGATAGCTTACAAGGATGTGATATTCTAAACTAAAACGCCTTTAATTCCAGAAAGCAGAGTCCCAATAGAAGCAAGAGAACTGCTTCCCCTAAAACGTCAGCAACTATTATTTTTTTCTATTCTCTATCAGACGAGAAAAGCATTATATGTAAATGTATAAGAATATCAATTGACACCATGGCATGCACAGAACTGCCGTAAAATAATACTTAAAGTTCAGCCAGCCATTCGCAATGCTCCACTGGTCTAAATTTATACCATGACAAGACGAAAATGTTCTTTTTCATACAGCTCAACGAAAATCACAGGCTGGGGCCGTCATGAACTTCTTAGGTAGCATTTAGCTAATCCCACGACTTAGGAACCGTTGTCTATGCACAAGCAAGCATTCTTTGCATCACGTAAGAACAGACTTCTGCTGAGATCATGACAATTTAACTCGGCGCGCGGGAAACTACCAACTTCCTTACAAACGACGTATCGTGTTGTGTTGCGTTGACTCCGACCAAAAATGCGAAGGCGTATATTAACCAAGAGAAACATTACTCTCCCTTGTGTTCTATAGCCAATACGACACGCCATCACAAACGACATTCGATTGTGCCTATTAATCAACCGATTATCAAAAGTTGATCAGGTCGAGTCGCAGATAATGATGGATGTAATCTTGCACTGTTGTACTCTGGATGTACCCTTGGATGTGCGCCCTTTGTGTGCCAAAAAAAAGCTGATTGCTTTGCTCGCAGCCATATATTCGTCAAGGACCCGTATCTTTATTAAATGAATCCATGGTCACTCTGTTTCTCGTTTTCGTTTCAGTGCATATTAATCAGTAAAGCAAGTGCAAAACGTCCAAAAAGTGTGCGATCAAGGCATGAAATCTTTTTTCTTTTATATACAAGGAACAAATGCTGGTGATCATATTGTGGCCACCACGCCACCAAACTGCACAACTACTCTACTACCTTGAAAACTTTCATGTTTTGAAAAATATATAACTGATCTGTAGCATTCTGTCTGCACATAATTTCGTTCTCTAAATTGCTGAATGTGGAAGTTTGGGGAAAATTCTCATGCAGCTTTTGTATTAGGTTTTGCATTCATTTGGCAATTGACCACCTGTCACCGATAATAACTTAATGAGGGTCGAGGGTACTGCTTTTTGAAAGGATATTGAAATCCTACATCAGTAGGCACCTTTTCACGTTTTCAAGCTTTCTTTTTAAAGATTGAATGAACTTTTAACAATTCGTATCTCATAAACGTCATAAGCACAAATTATTTAGTTGCACACGTTGTATACTTTGCTATTCTTATTCCACCGTCTTATATTAGTCTACTTATTTTCAAAGAATTCTCTTCGCCCCTTCTTGAGAAGTGTCTGGAGGCTTCTCCAATCTAACTGGCATTATAGCCGGCACAAGTATATTTATAGATAACACCGGATCAAAAGCATTTAGAAGGCAGTCCTTCGTACAAAAGTAAGAAGAAATCTTTAACGAGGTAAAATAAATCTGATACTAACAGCCTTACAATACATACTTACGATACGACTAACATTTTTGTTAGTAAGGACAGACTTGAAACCCAAGTACGGAAGCTTAAAGTATCTGATAGAAAACTCATCACTTCCTTTCTTTTCTACGTTATGCGGGACGAATTTCTTATGAAGGAAATATCTAAAACTAGTAAGAACTAGTAATCACGAATTCAAGAAACTGGTTTCTGATTAGAATGTCAGTAACCTTATTAACGTTAATGTAAAATCCAAGCCAAGAAATGATAATTTTGCATAGGTGGTCTTTTAGGGTATTAATTAAACCAAGCTTATAAGAAAATCTTCAATAACTGTTAAAATTTGACACAAGACCAAATAACTTTTTCTTACGAAAAATAGAAGTAAAGAAGTTCTAACCACTTGCACTGTCGACTAAGACATCGAAGAACGGCAGTTTTCCAGCCACCCCATTTTCCACAGTGATGTGAATGTTCGGATGATTTGTTTTTATTTAGTCCAAAAAAGCAGCAACGTCACGTGTCGCGTTGAACAGACAAAATATGTCGTAAAAACATCGACGATAGAATATAGGCATTGAAACAGCGCAGTTACTTAACCAGGTAAGCTTATGGAAATCCATAAAATGGTTAGCAAGGTCAGGACCAGTTGGGGACGCCGTAGCAACACCATCAATTTGGTCATAATAAGAGCCATTCAAATAAAAATGAGTTTGAGCCGTAGCAATGAAAAACATCTTGCGACTTACTAATTTTAAACAGTGGCTAGTTGTGATGCATAACATTAACTGCAATATCAATGGTCTCCTATAAAGGAACATTAGTCAGCAAGCCACAAACATTAAAAGACACCATTACTTTATGGTCAGCACTTACCTGGTTAATTTCCTTAGCAAAAGAAAACGAATCCTTGGTTGCGTGTGTATCAGGAATAAGATAAGAATTTGGCTTATAAAATAGTTAGAACACGAAGAATAGGTATAACACAAAGAAATAATGGCGCGGAAAGAAGTAAATGGCTTGCGCATTTTAGGTAGCCCATATATACGCGCTGAAATAGAACCACAAGGACAAACACGCAGATGAATTTCATTACTGAAAAACTTAGTTTGCTTTAAGGTGCTTAAATATCGTGGTAACGCCGTCTCTCGTTTTTGGCAGGATCCACTGTAGGCTTCATAAACTTTGTAGAATCACTCAGTATTTTGCTCACTCTCATGGCGTAGTTTTCACGATTCAGAGCAACAACACCGTTTCCTTTAACAGGACTTTCTTCTTAGTAGTTTCAAAAAGGGCTTATTTCTTTAAAGTGTTAGCCAACGACTTGTCGTTAGAGGCATATTTATAAGCCATATGCGAAGGGGAAGCCCGTACTTCAGCAACATGAGAACGGTCGTTTCTGTTTTCTGTAAGACAACGGTTCAGGAGCTCGAAGCTTCTTAGTACATCAGTTCTACGCAACTTTGAGGAAGAACGGACAAATTGCAATCCATATTTTAAAATGCCACTCTATTTTAATGTTAACGCGTAAGATGACAGGTTGGTAATGAGATCTTCCGGTGTAAATAGAGTTGCTATGAATCCCGTTAGCTCTTTCTTGAACCATGCCGTACGATCTCTCATTATCCACAACATTCCAACGAACAGCCCTGTACAAAAATACTATTCCACGACAGTAACAAGATTACGAATATTTTTAATTACACCCAACAGCTGAGAATAAAGAATTGTTTGCTTGTCAGCCTGTTCAATGCCGAACGAAACAGTCGCTTACGTATAATTTTCTCGTACCACGATTGCGGTATGGTAGCATGCCCAGAACTTCAGAAACACCTTGAGAGGCAAGATTTCAAGAAGTCAACGTCGGATCAACCTTGCTCCGCTTGATAAAAACTTCTCCAAAGCTTGAAAGAAGCAACGACACCCACAACTACTACAAGAACAATCTCGTTTTCTCTAAAAACGCAATTTACATTAATTTTGACAAAGAATCTGGCTAATCAACAATTTCTTTGCGATACATAGTATTATAAGCTCATTTTGTGGAGAAGGAGATATTATCTGTATCCATGGCTAATCAGTTTGCAGATGTCACCTCGAACCCTGGTTTATAGACCTATTCCTCAAGGCCTATCGAACAGCGCTAAAAAGTCTAGATTAGTTTCATGAAGTAATTGTTGAACTACATTAGCACCAACACTGAGTATACGGAAACATGCAATATAAGACCAAGCCTCGGATCTATGTCTTACTGTGTTTGGCATAACAAGTCGTAACTTTGTTCGCAATCAGCTCGTGAACAACTTAACAAACGCAGTGCACTCCAATTGGCATTGCCGATAACAAAATACACGAGTGCAAGTTATAAGAGCGATATCATTTATGGCATATATATATATATATATATATGGCCGCGTGGCCGAGCGGGTTAAGCTCCCGCACACAAGCAAACAAAACTCTTGGGTGGCGCGAGTTCAAGCCCC
>QQSS02203513.1:0-24590 GCA_003687565.2 Craspedacusta sowerbii
GTATGTATGTATGTATGTATGTATGTATGTATGTATGTATGTATGTATGTATGTATGTATGTATGTATGTATGTGTAAATTGTAGTTAGTATTTACTTCGGAATCCGATAAGCATGCTTATCGGATGTTAAGATGTATTTGGCTTTTTAATTTTTCAAGCATATGTAGATGGTATTGTTTGATAGATGGTTGGCTAGGGGATGATCTTCTTTGTATAGTAGTTCTAAATAAAATTGAAGGAAATGCATATTGTCTTTAATATCTATCAAGGTACTGCTTATCCTACATTCCGTTCGCAAGGTAAGCAAACTAGTTGTGGATCTTGCTTTCTATTGCAATTGTCGTTCTGCTGCTTTGTTTGTTTTCTTCAGATTATGTTGTGTGGACATTGTTGGTACGACTTTCCATGTTTCTCGTAAACCGTTCTGTGCGTAACCTGAAGTAAATCTGTTGATATTTGCTGTGAGGACTGAAATTGTTTTATGTTTTCTTAGAAGTGACGTTGTAGGTACTGGACGTACAAATGAGCTTGCCCTATAGTGCAGATGCTATACGATGAGAGAGTTAGTAGCATGATAGGGTGCGTGCGCGGGTGATAGACAATGCCAGCGATTGTTTGCCGTTGGCTGAGTCGGGATGTCTTGCTTGACAGCATCGAAACATGCTGTGTAAAGCTTTTTCTTCTCTCGCAGAGACGCTGTCAAGAAGATGATTTCAGCTTGTCTTGGATGACAAGTTAAGTAGCCGCTGATCGTCGTCGTTCGCTTGTTCACCGCCTCAGCGAAGTCTACGTAGATTGCTCCTTAAATGGAGGTCTTCCTGGAGCGCTGGTTAGGGCCGAGCTTTTAATATGGACTTCAACACCTGCCCATTCTGCCTGTGTGTTGTGTTCGTTATCATATTCGGTACTTTCTATCGGCTTGGGGAATATTTGCCATTGTTTGCGCTTCTGATAAATCGCGATAAATCGTAAATTGACTTGGTTCTTGTGTATAGTACGCTTCAAATCAGCCAGATTAAATCTGCCGCTTCGTTTCTCCTGCGCGTGGTTTATCCTTTATATTTTGTGGTTTGTCTACATGTGCGCATACGCTTATGTTTGGGCGTGTTAGGTGTTCGTGTGCTTGTTTGTGTGTGTTTTTTATTGTATTTGTACGCTGCGTGCGAATGTGTACATGTGCGTGCGTGTGTGTGCGGACGTGTAATGATTTATAGCGTGATATTTCTTTTCCTTGAATGATTTGATGATATGCAAGATTTGCGTTGGTATTGTCTCTGAACTACCTGTATGATATGTGTCTGTGATTATTACAATAATCTCTGCGCTTAAAGTTCTTGATAATTATTTTAAATTTCCCTTGACGATATTCACTATTGAAACGTTTAGCGATTGTTCGTGAGTCTATTGTCGTTCCGATCCTTGGTAGCTTTGCAACTCCCGGTTTGGTTCGCGGTTCTCTTTCATGTTGGGACCGTGGCTTTGCCTGTGGCTTTCCTTGGCGTGTTTATTATTAGATGCATCCTTGTTAGTTGTTGATCTTTTGATAAATGTCAATTACTTAAATTCCGTTACTAGTGACTAGCGTATTTTATCTAGTGCTCCAACTCTGCGTGTGATTTGGTGTAGTCCCGTTGCACTTCTTGTTAGTTCGAGATGTTGGGTATCTGGTAGGTTATTCCGGGTTTCCGGAGGTGATTGAGGCATGCATGTTTTTATTACCCTATCTGGCCATAGTCTGACGCATTCAGGCTTTTTACATATTTTTCGGAACAAACTTTTAATGCGAAGATGACTAAGCCCAATAAGGCATGGCGCAACTGGTTCTTTAACAGAATGCCAGCGACCTAATTAACGTCATCGTGAAATCCACTCAATGATCTGTTAATTTTATACTCGGGACGTTCAATCAGAGTTCCTGCTAAACAAACCTTATTAGGAAATTGTAAATTGTAGCTTTTAAAAGTTAACACGAGACCTGAAAATTTTTTTTTTTCTCGCGAAAAATAGAAGTTAAAAAAAAATTTATATTTGAGTGGTCAACTAGTACGTCCGAAAACGGTAGTTTCCCATCTCCCTCGTGCTACACTGTGAATTTAATATTTGGATACTTAGTCGCTTGTCGTGTGGAGCGGACCAGATATGAGCTCAAAATATCAACGATAAAAAACGGGTTGAGAAACGGTGCGACCATGTAAGCAAAGCTTCTCATAGAATCTGTGCAAAGCTTTGCTAGAACCGGGCTATTTCGGACCCCACAAGCAACGCCGTCTATTATGTAGTAAAAATAACCATTCAAGTTTAAGTGTGTTTTTACTGTCTCTAACAAAAGCAACTTTCCAATCTGTAACTTACTATCTTTACAAGATGGGTAGTTGTCGAGGATGACTTTGATATCAATACAAATGTATGTATGTATGTACAATATGTATATGTGTGTAAGTGAAGGTGGGTAAAATTAATAGCACATGTATTGGATTTCACAGTGATGTTTATGATGTCGCTGATATTCCTTTAAAGAACCAGATGCCTGCATTACATGTAAGAAAATGTTTATTTTTAATGTATCATTCAATGTATACTACTGGTATTCTGATCAAGCAGGCACTAGTTTTCAGAAATCGCGCCCGAAATCGGATAAATATACTTGCAAATGCTTTCATGTATTGAAGGAAAGGATTTCCAGGATATGCATCTCCAGGGCTTTGTTGAGGTAACAGCTGCACTGCATTGAGTTATTTTATTATTCAGTCTATTGTTGAAAGTCTGGGAACAACCATTCGCATATTCGCTGATGGAGGTAGTTAACGCAACCAATCCATGGTGAGTCGAGTGAATCTTTCGAAAGCCAAATGAAAGTTTATTTATCAAGAAAAACCTTTCCGAATACGAACATTAGCGGTAGCATTAAGTTTTCACGAGTGCCTAAGTTTGGATAGAAGAGGCTTTGGGCGAATAGGTCCTGAATTTAAAACTTCAACAACTTTTTGAATTTCTCGTTTCTCCCAGTGTGAATAATTGGTTCACGAAATCGAGCTTGAAGTATGGCACAGTCTTAAAAGATTTATGAGTATTCGAGGCGGTTCGCCAAAACTAGATAAACCAAAGATTAAATTATATCGAATATCTCCTGTGGATCTGTTGGATTTCGCTTTGTCGTTACGGCAAGTACGATGGAACGTTCGGAAGACGGCTGAGGACATGCGTGGGCAATATTTATGGGACAACTTGCAATTTTATTGCTTCCGTCGTGGTTTGCCTGGACCGCGGTTGCTGGGTTCGATAAACTTTGATTTTAATTTTTTGCCACCCTAGAATTTCCCCGGCTACTTTTGCAGTTGAGAAAATTCTCTTTCTAGTGTTCTTTCTCGCTTTTCGATGACTTTATTACAATGAAGTTACTCAAAGAATTCTATTTATAGTAGGTTTCCAGTTTTGCGTGTTTTATGGACTGTTCTCTGGGTCTATCAGGGGTTTCCATAGATTGTGAAATATAACTAGTTATGCAACTGGAAAGTTTGCTGTGGTGGTGGCCAAGAGCACGGAATATTGCACAGTCGAGCTCATATCATATAAGCACAAATTTTTTTCTGGACAAATTTTTACTTTATTATGCTTGTGACCTTGCTAATTAGCAAGCCATATTATCGTGCAGTTCTCACTAGCACGCTCAGCTCTCTCGGTCTAGTGGCAACTGCTCTGCATTCGGTTTCAGCGCGTTCCGTTGCCATGCACGTTACTGATGAGCCCCACATAGGGCGAAACGCGTCTGGTGTTCGGGAATGGAGGAACAGGTGAATTTCTGAACTGGGCCTATTTCAAAATATACGTGCTCGTGTGATATAGGCCTCACTGTGCGTTATTCGTTGCTCTAGGCCACACCAAACTTTACGGTTACGTAAATATGCTTCTGAACTTGCTAGTTAGCAAGTCATAATGTCGTACTAATCTCACCAGTTCACTCAGCCCTCGTGGTCTAGTGGTAAGTGTTCTGCTTTTTACTTGGTTCCCATGCACGTCACGTATGAGCCGAACACGGCGAAACGCGTCTGGCGTTGGGGAATGGAGGAACAAGTTAAGAAAGTGGATTTCTTAACTTGGCCAATGTCTGACCATTCGAAGTGTTAGTTTGAATAGTTGTTCCCTCTTTGGTAGCTTTTGGATAGTTTATATCGCCTATAGAATATCAGAAATTTAATTGACTTTTTTAAAAAAAATATGGTCATTTTATTTCAAACTTCTCTTTCCAAAAATGTCAAACGACTTGTGAAATATCGATAACTTTAAACTGCACTTATTAATAAACTTCATCTGTTATGGAATATCTTCTCGAAACAATATATTTCAATATTTACCAACTTCAGTATAAACTGTACTAAGTAATTTGATTAGGGCAGTCAGCTCTTCATAATGGTTAACGTGACAGAATACTCGAAAAATAGGCTGTGTGAAAACTACGCTCCAGGGCCTTGCTTAGGTCAAGGCAGCTCAAAATGAAAGCAAAGAAACTCAAAAGCAACAAGTCGTTGGGGTAGTTTCTCGACGAGCCAGCGTACGCTAAAACAAGGTAAGTGATTTGGTTCAGGTAAAGGGCTTTAGCTAAAGCGGCTTTCAACAACTGAAGACTGAAGACTGGCATTAATCGCTGGCACTGGCGATCGATGGACCAAGCACACTTTATATCAAACCTTTACAGCAGAATCTGCATAATAACACACGCACCGACACACACAGAAGCAGACACACACGCGCGCGCGCACACACACACATAGTATATATATATATATATATATACAAATGTACATACATATATACAAATATATATATATAAATACATATATGCATATGATCACTGTAGAAATTACCGTCACAAATAAACCACTCCATCTTACAGACAGGACAAACTCGCCAGAAAAGCTCCAGAGGATACGACGCAGCGTCAGCGTTAAGAGACGGCTTAAGCTTTCTGATTGCCGTTTCTTTGATAAGCAATTCTAAATTGATCAATCACCTTGGCATCGCCAAAAACACACTGGTAATTGCAGTCAATCATGTGTTTGGGAACGGCCGTTGCTTACGGTCCCTGTGTTCCTCAAAACGCTGCCTGTACAGTATACTCCGTATACAACATAAATAACAACCTTTTAGGTATTTTGACCTTGTAATTAAACAAAGTCTGCAATTCGTAACGTCGATCTAAAAGCTACTCAAACATTAACTGTGGCGAGCATTTGTTGATGATTCGGAAGCCCAGACGCAATCATTTCGATCAAAATGAGCAGCACTTCCGCTTCTCGAGATCTATCAAACGCTGTTAAAAATATTGCTAAAATCGTTACATTAAGTCGCAGAAAACTACTCTAATTTGAATTATTTTTTTTTTAACGTGTACCGAAATACGAACGGTAGGTCAAAATGCTTTTCACGTGTAGATAAATTTTCAAACGCTTAAATTTAGTTTGGGTCATGGGGCCTGCTCCAAAGACGCAGGGTTCCCTTCAGAACCATAAGGGTTTCAAATGTGGAATCGGATATCTGACATCTTCTGGCCCCTTACATCTCCTTTCCAGTGGAAAGTTGTTAGAATGTTTGGCTGGAAGGGATTGCTGTGTTGAACTTGGGCTCATGAAGGCTGGCTACACAAACAGGTTGTATCAGTAAGCTCCATGTTGAAGCTCGCATCAACCCATGATCTCTACAGGCGCCGCACCTCGGCTTTCGGAAGGTCATTGGTGTCGAGGACGAGCTTTTGGAGGACGAGTATGAAAACGTTTCTTAACATTTCTCGTCCAACGCCAACTTTTAGCTCCTCCTCGAGTGCATCTTATCAATCTTCGAAAATTTTCAAATTTTAACAAAAGCCCTTGTCGTATCTGCAAACCTTGAAGCGTAGAAAGCCAGCAGCCAATCAGATATCAAGGTTACACCATACAGTTATTACGATTATCTCTCTGGGGTACACAAAGCGCAGCACCAACACCAGCCCAATAACGGGGAGGGGACGGGGCAAACGCAGAGTATTTCATCATAGCGGACCTGGTACTCAATCTTTTTTAAATCGTTGAGCCGTTATCGTTTAATTATTACAAGTTAAATCGGTGAATCGATAAGTCCGCAAAATCTGAAGAAGCAAAGAATCGTTACAAAAAAAAATGTGGCGGATTTAACGGACTTAACGGACCAGGTGCCCAACTACGCAAACAACAGCACATTTAAATCGCACATCTCACCACGAAATAAACTCCAACATTTTACCAGCATGCAAAATGAAAATAGATTAAAAACAAGAAATACCAAGTGACAAAGCTACCTACTCAGAATGTAATGAGTGGGTTGAAGTAAATAATATTCATCCAAATTAATCCATACTCTAAGAAAATGAAAAAATTGACTCCATACAGCAACATCCAATTACAAGAAATGTTTAAAAACAATAATATTTACAAAAGACTCAGACATATACTCCCTGTTTGCAAAATACCTATTAAAATATACTGGAACTGGCAGGCTACATAAATGAAAAGAAACATAAACAGCTAAGTCTAATCTCACATGGTACTAATAGATATCCAACAATTAATGGAACAATTACCGCATCAAACAGTCTAAATATATACACTTTACAAATACATGTGTAAAACATCTCCAGTCCACATACTATAAACTGACCTCGTGTAGACAAGCAATTGTAAACAGTTAATATTCTTTACCAAATAACAAGCACTCAGTTTCATGAATAAAGCATGCCAGATAATTCCAAGAATCGTTACAAAACACGAAGAAGCTATGAGCACGAAATGCGAACAAAAAAGTGAAAGCCACAAAATTTATGCAGAAACCCTGATTTGAAATGCTGAACAAACAAGCTGGCTCAGGAACCCCAGTTACATGCATTACATCTCCAGAGAGAGTGAAGAACTTGCTAACAAGAAACGGGCAGACTTGTTGCAGGCGCAAGTAAGAATTCTTTTTTCTTCGAGGAGAATTTATTCAACTGTTTCCCGGTGGCCAGGACCTGGGGATTGCATGCAACCACTGGCGAAATCGTAACTGGTACATAACTGCCACTAAAGCTGCGGCATCTTGGAGCATCACAACTCAATGATGCATTCTGACGTTTCTCTCTCTGACGCCGATTACAAAACCATACACGCACTACCTCTCGTTCAAGCTGCAACTGAGTAGCTATATTGCAAATTTCTTTTGCTGCTGGTTTTTGGTTTTTAGTGAAACAACCTTCTAGAGCTCCTCTAATGCTTACTTCGATAGAAGTTCTCTTTCTCCGTTTCCGACCGCTACAAGCAATTTTGTCAAATACTGTTGTCGTTGAAACACTTATTATATCAGATTCTTTCAACCATTTAGACAAAAGAGGTTTGAGCTTACACATATTTTTATAACTTAACTGTAACGCTTCAAATCGACAAATTGTAGTTTGGCTGAAAACATTTCCATACAATGTTCCCAAAGCAAGGCCTACATCAGCTTGGGTAAAACCCAACTTAATCCTTTTCTGCTTAAATTCTTTAGCAAATTGGTCCAAGTCATCACGAGAAATCAAGCATTCATCTTCACTTAATGGCAAATCAGATATTTCTGGTAAAGCAGCACCTTCTAGATCTGAGGAGTACTGTTCCTCGGCCGATATAGCCCCAGGACTACGAATTGCCTCAGTTGCAGCAAGATTTGGCGATGGTGAAGGGTCTCGTCCCTCCACTGATTGCCCATCAGATGCACCATTAACTGCATGCATTAGAGGGGTTTCAAGGCCTGCAGAGATCCCACTCACATGCACAGTCTCGCCTGCCGGATTTATTCGAGTTTCATTTGCAAGAAGCATATCTGATAATCCAGGCACGTGACTAATGCTTTGGGCGACATTAGCAAAATGCTGCGACCGATCACTTGCTTTTATAGGAACTGCACAAACATAAATCTGATCGACCTCAGGCAATGAATGAGTAGTAGGAGTATTAGTCCATAACGGAGTATGACCAGACATGAATGCAACATGAGCTATGACACTACCAATACTAGGCGGAACAAAAACATTTCTCGAGTCCGATACAATAATATTGGGTGCAACGAAACCAGAAGTCTCTGCCACCACACGACCTGGCTTACAGCCAATACTAACATCCCTTTTATCAATCGATAGCTCAGTCTGCGTACCCATACCATTGATGAAAATTGCTGAGAATTATTCAAAACGGTAACTCTCCAAAAAATTTCTACGACAATTGATTAAGACCATATTCTAGACAGCAGTAGTCCCAACAGTAGCCACTACGCATACCGCGGCGACTGCGCCAGAAGGTTGAACCGGCTGGACGAGCGAGACTTGGTGTTGCAGATTCAAGATGGCTGCTTTGCAGCTAACAGGTTCATCGATCAATTATCAATAGGAAAAAATGGAATATATGCAAAAAAATGGTACAAAATATACGAAAGTACAAATTTCACAGAGGAGACGCACGTGTACTTGTACTAAGGTATTTTAAACTTTCATTTTGTTTCATGCAGCTATGAACTTGCTTGAATTCTTTTTAACACGAAAAAACGTTTGCAAGTAATTATCGTTAACTGACAACAAATCGGATTGATTTGGAACCATGGCTACGACATCAGTAAAGAACGGAGAAGATGGGTGTTTAAAGAAAAGATATCCTAAACAGATAAATTTAGGGTCAGGTTACTAACCTTGGTGTTACATTTAGGACTTTCCAAGAAGATATGTATCGCCAGTTGTTTCTTTAGAATGAGACTACTATTTTTGCTGTTAACGTTATCCTTGACAACTACCGATTGTTTAAATTAGTAAGTGCAACTAAGACAGTTGCTTTATTGCTCTTCCGCTTTACTTTAGTGGGTTTTTCTTATGACCAGATTGATATTTTTCCTATGGATTATCCGCTTTGTCCTTTTCTTGATAACCTTTTCATGGGTTTCCATGTGCGTACCTAAGTAAGTAAGTAAATAAGTAAGCAAGCAAGTAAGGAAGGAAGTAAGCAAGTAAGTAAGTAAGTACGTAAGTAAGTAACCAAATAAATAAGTAAGTAAGTAAGTAAGTAAGTAAGTAAATGACTGAGTGACTGAGTAAGTAAGTAAGTAAGTCAGTAAGTACGTAAGTAAGTACCAAGTTAGAAAGTAATTAATTAATTAAGCAAGTATTAAGGCGAGCTAGGTAGGTTATTGTGGAGTTTCCTGGGAGCGCTCTCATGATTTGCAATGCATAGAGTTCATGAGTACACCAAGCTGTTGAGCTTGCTGCACGTCTGCGCAGACTGCATGATAACATGTTAGGATTGGCCTGACACTTTTTTGGTGTCACCTTCTCCACAGTTAGCACAAAAAGTACTTTTTTAGTAATGCTGTTGCTCAAGTTTGTTGTGCAAGCGTGTGTGCTCTAGATATAGCCGTACGATATGCTGTACTGTGCTAGCCATTAGCTATCCGTTTTTTGTAAGTTGCACATTTAAGTTTCTTTGCGCACGCGCCTTTAGTTAATTAACACATAATTTAGTTATTCAATAGTCGGTGTTATTTTATTAGGCGCAAGTGTACATAAACTTGACTTTGGACAGACATATAAAACGACCAACGAGGCGTAGGAAGACATGTTGCATCATACATTTCTTCTTAAGTCTACATCATCCGAATGCTTGCAATTTATGATGGAAAGCTTTATTATATTTTTACTGTGGTGGTATGTCTATAGAATATCGGTACAGCAACGAGTATAGTACGTTTGACTTTTCCTAACTCATACCAGCAACCCCATGACAAGCATTCATCAAAAAGCTGCGCAGTCGGAATAGACAGACTGCTGAGATAGTGAGAAGTACTTCGCTTCAATTTTTCAAAAGAAAATATTTTAGGATCTGGCGATGAATTTTAATAGCTTTTGTATATTCTATTGTAAGATTGGTTGCATTTATGCCGTAAAATGAATAATTATGTCGTATATAGTGATAGCTTCGCCAGATTCTTTTATTGCTGGCTAATAGGTGTGTCAGATGATTCATTTATAAGACGTTTTTCATAACTTTGTTGGGACCCAGCATTTGAATTCTCTGAAGTAAGGCTAGTTGGGGTTGCCTCTAGAACTTGCTGGATTGCAGAATTTAAGTGATAATTTGGTTCTTAGATTTGCAAGTAGTTGTTCAATTTCCTTATATATCATGTTTTTGAGTTGTGGTTTAATTTATTTTTGCGTGGAAAGTGGAGAAAACCCACGTGAAAATAAAGGAAAGCACGCTCAATTGCGACTTTCCGACTCCGTTCTGCAGTAAGTGTAAACGAAACGAAGGTAAGTTTTCGTTGAACTTGTTATTTGCGTAAGAAAAGCAGTATGGCTTCTTTTAAGAAATTTAGGTAATACCAAGACGCAGTCAAAATCTGTCATGCAATGTCATTATTGATGCTTGAACAGGATCAACTTGTTGAGCTTCTTTCGAATTTTATTTCCAATGATTTGCTGATTGTATACTTTTCCAAGATGGTTAAGTCTGACCGAAACAATAATTCTTGGAAATAAGCTTTGTCAGCCCAAAATCACGTTTTCGTTTACTGCTGTGTCCAGCATATGGCTATCGAGTTCTCTGAAGATCTCCGTCAACTTCATTTCCCCTAACGCTGATAGTGCGATAGCTTCAGGAATTTCGTTACCTAAATATGAAGATTCATCTCTTAATATCGCTACCTAAATCTCAAAATGGCTAATAACAGTACATCACTAAACAATCATCCTATATTTGCTAAACTTTGATCTGGGCCTCATGAAGACAGTTCAGAGACAATGTCATGTAAAGATGCGCTTACCTTGTGGAAGTAACCCACCAGTGGCACAAAGTACGCGCATACATCGGCCGTCAGTTTCTTCACAAATGATCACCACACTCTGAGTTGGCTTAAAGAAGTGTTCTCCTCTACCCTTCTGTTGAAGAAAATTGGAATTAGCAGGATGGCTGTTTGATCCAAGAGCTTCGGAACATGTTGCACAGAGAAGTTGCTTTAAGGTCATTTTAGCAACATAGCCAGCATTATACGAAATCGCTCACTCAGATAAGCCATGTTTGGTGAGTCACTGTAATCCTGATCCACCTGTACTGGATTTCTTACACTTAGATCATACTTTCTAATAAGTGCTGCATGGGAAATGGTCAAATCTCGGTTGCGAACTGTGCATGTATCGTCAAGTGTGCACAAAAACTTAGTTTCTTCTTGTAGTTAGCAGTTTCCGTATCCTCCACAAATCTTAGTTCTACACAAGAGGCGCTTATAAGCAGCTGTAAACTGCTGTACAGTTGGGTTGTTATTAAAGAATCCGGTAGCACGAATCGCCCCAAAAAATAACTCCAGGTGGTCTTGACTGAGCTTGTATGTAAAAAGGTACTTTAAAGGAGCACGATCTCCCTCAGCAAAATCCTGAAAGATTCCCCTGATGCTTTCAATTGCAACAAGAAATCCAATGAATCCAGTCTTTCTGCGTGTACTGTGCATGAGCTGCCCAGAAAGATTTTTTAGTTGAAATATGTAGTCATTTGCATCAGGGAGAAAAGGGAACCAAACATCTTTGTTGCTTACTCTTAGAGCCGACTTAAAACCACTGGCACAAGGGTTCCGTGAATTGAGAATGTCAAATAAGTGATCAAAAACACGAATAAACTTTACTGTTGCAGCTGAACCTGCAAACTGTTTGAGATTCAGCACGTCAGCACAGTACTTGATGGCATCAGCCACGCTAGCAATGAACGTCTGAGCAGCTTGACTGACTTTCATTTTTTGTTGCTTCCACATAATACGGGCACCCTTAATCTTATTTCCTAGCCCTAACCCTTCTTTTTCCTGCACGTTTTGTAGTTCAATGATGTACTGCCAATAGATACAATCACAATTATTATCGATGAGGGCCCCACACTCAGCCAGAACATTCCGCTCCAACTTGAGCATGTGACAAACATCCAACAATACATAGATCTTTTTTATGACGCTTAAGGGGATGAGTAGAGAAAGTTCGCAAATTTGAGGAATCAATGTTGACTCCAAGTGCAGACAGCATCGATAAATTGCATGACGGACCATCGCATGTGAGGAAAGCAACATGCACTCCTGCATCATGCAGCCTCCTGATACAAATATTAACAAGATTAGCACGCTCATGCCCATTTCAGCTATCCACCAAGAAGTACGCACGTGGTAATTTCCATGACTCATTAACAGAAGAATCATGAACGAAAGAACATCCTTTGTCACTGGGGCTAAATCATCATCTGCTGCACCATTTCCAATGTCTATGTGACCCCTAAAACGCTTCCCATCCCATGCCACATGCTTCTTAATTGCAAAGAAGACCGTAAGTCCGTCTCTTTATATGCTTATAATAGCCTTATATTACGCGATGAAACGAAGACGAAAGAGAACATTTTACTTACACGAGCAATAACACGTCTGCTTGCTGAGTACGCATCGCAACTAAACCTTGGTCTGCCAGCCTAAGGGTATTTGGGGTACTCTACATGCTCCCCTTTTTTTAACAGAATAAACTCGCCCTTGCGTGAGGTATACAGATATAATGCGATAGCAAACAAACAAACAAAAACAAAAAAAAATAGTCATACTCATGCAGGGGTAACGTGTGACGGCCCGCTTGTCTTCGGGGAGAAGATCCTGGGCGGATTCCATGTCCGCAAGCTACGTCTGAGGGTTGGCGGTCATGCAGGGGTGACGGGTAAGTTCTGGTCGAATACTAAGAGGCGAGAGGGGACAGGCTGAGGTAGGCCATATTGGAGTAGCCGGCGTTGACCCTTCTCTGCGATCTGTCGAAGGCAGAGCTTCGCTGCCAGGGGAGGTTGGATCGCGCTTCTCGCCGTGTCAACTCACCTGTGGGGATTGTGTGCCGGGATGTTGTGGGCTCGGCGTCTGAAAAGGCTGGGGTACGCTGATGGGCACTGGCTGATTTGACGTTTGAGCTTTAGTTGAAGTCAGTGGGATGGGCTCTGGCACGTTTTCCATCCTGCAGATTCGTGGGATTTTTCGTAAATGTTTACGATTTCTTAATGTTACCCGGCGACTTCCATCGGTTACGACCTTGTACTGCCGGTTGGGCGAAACCTCCGTCACGACCCCAGGGCCCAGTGTTCAGACATTTTGTGTTCTGTTCCCGGTATCTATCGGTATTGAATCTGAACGGAGTAACCGACGCCAAGGGGCTGAAGATCCTGTCCAGGGTTTGACATGATATGACGCTTGGCTAAAGCGGTCTCCCTAGCATTCGCTATTTGCTGCCAATGCGATAGAAGCGGTTGCCCGAACGCGCGAGGTAGGCGATCCCCAATGGGGCGTCGGGGTGTTCCTGTGTGTCAAGATTGCCCGCGCTGCCGCCCGTGTCTACTCTTCAGGTGACGGGTTCAGGCTTCCTGAAGGACGTGGCTTTACGGATTTGACTGCGAATTCTGCTCGACCGTTGCTCTGAGTCAAATGGGCGGAGGATTGCCGCCTCCTTATGTCCCATTCTTTCAACATCTCTGTATACTCTTTTGAGTTAAAAGGAGGACCTCCATCGGAGGAGATTTCTGAGGGTGCACCGTAGGCTGCGAACCATCTCAGCAGGAGTGGTTTGATGTTGTGAAAGGCAATTGACGGGACTTGCTCAACCTCTATCCACCAGGAATACCTATCGTCGTTAATAATGTACTGGTGTCCAGCAAAGCAAAATGGGTCGATTACAACCTGCTCAAAAGGAAATTCAGTACGCGGAGTGGTTATTGGTGGTTCAGATCGCTGTGAGGGTGCGTTCTCGTTGCAACGTTTGCACTGGTCTCGCTTGAGGCGAATCGCCGCATCTATGCCGGGCCTGAATAACCTCTCCCTTGCATTGACTAACATGCTGTTGACCCCTTGATGGGTAGAGTGATGACCTTCCAAAAGGATCGTCCATAGTTCCGATTGGATGAGCATCCTGTGGTCTTTGCAGAGGACGTTCCCGATAACATAGAGTTCATTCCGCATTGTCCAATATACGCGCAGATGCGGGGGTAGATCGTCTCGTCTGTAAGGAAACCCTTGTTGAATTTGTTCGCATAGTGTTGTGCATTCGCGGTCGAATGCGGCCGAGTTGTTTACGGCCTCCCATGTTATCGCGGGAAGATCGTCACCTGGTGCGAATCTGATTGCATATGTTGAAGCGATGGTGTCATCGGACAGTGGGATTCGAACTTTTTGAGCTTCGTGCTGGCGGCGGGAGGCACTGACCGCGACCACCATGGCAAGCGATCGTCATTGCAGGTGCACAATTTTAAAGTCGTGCATTAGCGTTCGCTCCTTGAGGCGCAAAGGCGCGGGTAGGCTATGGTCTCAAGTTCCCGATCGTCAAGGATCTTTACAAGTGGCTATGGTCAACTGCCACTATCAGTTCTGGGCAACCCATGTCGAACATGCGGTAGCACTTGACCTCGTAAACTACAGCGAGTGCTTCGCCTTCGATTGGTGCGTAGCGACTTTCTGCTGGGTTGAGAAACCTCGAGCCGGCAAATATGAGTCTCCAATGACTGGCTCCACATGTCGGTGAATGCGGCTGCGGGCATGGACAGTTTTTCTGAGTGAGGGTGAAGCCGATCCCTGTTTTTGACCAGTCGGTGGTGAGACATGTTGCGCGATCGATTGAATGAGCGGACGCCGTCCTGAACAAGTCTTACAATATCGCGCTTAGAATTTGCAAAGGCAAGATCTAACGTTTCTTCTGGCCAAGACGTTCTCTTTACGGAGCCATAACTTTTGGCTGAGAGAAGTAAGACAATTGGTTCACCAAGCCAAACCAGGAGCGGATGTCCGTGATCGTGTTTGGTGTTGGGAAATCTTCTACAGTGGATAGAAGTTTCTTTTGCGGCTTGTACCCTTCCATCGTCGCTTCGAAGCCGGCAAACTCGACATTCCCCAGGGCGAATCGAAATCTTTCTTTATTGAAAATGATCCCGTTGTCCCCGCACAGCGGCGTAATCGAAAGTATGCCAAAAGGCCGAAGCGATGTCTTCGTCCCACAGTAGTGAGTCGTTTATACAACGGACGACGCACGTGTGCCCGGCCCTTATATCATCGAATCGCCTAGTGTAGGTGTCCTCAGAGGCATGGAATCCCATCGGAGGCCTGCAGTACTGGTAGCGACCACATTCGGTGATAAATGTTGTAGCTACCTTGGCCTCTTCGTTTACAGGGAGGCTGTGATAGCCATTCCAGGCATCGAGGCCTGTATTTCGGGTGTGCGCTGGGACTGAGGCTACGAGATTGAGCGGACTAGGCGTGTGGCGTGTCTCGCGTAGCATTCCCTTAATTAACTGCTGCAGGTCAACCGTGCGACGCGGCTCACCGTTCTTTTTTGATGTCACTACCATACGTGAGCACCAGGTTGTGCTGGTGCCCTGTGGTACACGCTCAGTGATGCCCAGTCGAACGTCCCGGTTGAGATCCTCCTTTGCCTTGCTCTTCCGTATGGTGAGGCACTGGTATCGGTGTGTGCACCGCATGCGGAATCGTTCCAGGCTTGAAGGTGACGCGCGCGGATGATCCCATCATACGTGGAAGGGGCTGGTGCGTGCATGTATAAAACGCGCTTGTGGAAAATGCGGTAAGCAGCCAATTTTTTTTTACACGAGCAATAACACGTCTGCTTGCTGAGTACGTATCGCACAACTAAACCTTGGCCTGTAAGCCTAAGAGTATTTGGGCTACTCTACATTAGCGTTCATTTCATTAAGCATTAACGAGCATATAACTTGCCTTCCTTCCTCTTGAGCTTCAATAACTTTGGCAGAGAGGGCTCGAACAGAAGGTTCAGTGAATCCTGGATCAGCAGGGATTTACTGAAGCAACGCCGGACTTGGCTCTGGTGACGCAAGCTTAGATCAAAAGTTCGCCTTACAAGCTCATATGCCTTTGCTGAGTAGAATTGCAATGTCACGAAGTTCCGCTGCGTACTTGCAGCCTTTTTGAGACCATTCTAGATGCCATTCTGTTAAATAATGCTCACATGAGCATATGTGTTCACATCGCCTTGATATCATGGACTGCTCACGCAGCAACTTAACTACTGCTTGCTGAGATTTAACCCTTTTCCCCAAGCGTCTTGCCTATTGCTGGGATGTCCTAAGCTGCCATCACACTATTGGGGGACTCTAGTGGACACCGGCATTATCCACGATCAACAACACGATAGTGGAATATTTCTTTTTTAATGACCTGTTTGCAATAACACCGTCACAAGTAATCACAGTACACTCCTGTTCAATACTTTCTTCGGTCTTCCCACTGTGAAAATTTTCTTCGTCTCATCAATGATTGAAAGGGTTCATAGACACGTTGGAACCTATATAAGCACAAGTTAATAAACGTAACGCGCTAAAGTACAATTTGTGGGGATATGCAACTAGTGCTGTTATGTCTCAAATCGTCTCGAAATGTTGTCGATTTATGTTATAAAAATATAATATAAGTTTCGAGAAATTTATGTTATTTCAAGAAGTACGTTAAAATCTCGAAATAATTTATTTCCCGTCCGTCTCGATTGATTCGAGACGTTTCGAGACGAGAAGGACATCCGGTTCGTTCAAACGAGACGAGAAATTTCTCGAAATTTCTCAAAATTTCTCGTTTCAAACGAGAATGAGTTTCGAGAAGTTTCTAGACGAGACGGAGGTCTATTTCGAAACAAACGAGAAGTTTCGAGACGAGATAGATGTCTGTCTCGAAGCAAACGAGAAGTTTCGAGACGAGAAGGACATCGGTCTCGTTGTAAACGAGACGAGAATTTTCTCGAAATTTCTCGAAATTTCTCGATTCAAACGAGAATGAATTTCGAGACGCAGACCCGTAGACTCTACAGCATGATCTTACTTCTCCTTGTCAGAGTCAGTGCCAGCTTGCTGAAAGTCCTATTAAACAAACACAAGTGCAAAACGTTCAATTGATGACAAAATAAAATCTAACTGGGCAATTCTAGTCCCCCTTCTATTACAAGAAGTATTATCCCGTCATAAAACGCCGGGGGTTTCGTCCTAGCCCATAGGACTCCTTGTAGCTGGTTTCGCTAGATTAGCTACCATTTCTATGCACCTTTCAACAACAGGATAATATACATACGACTAATAATGCCAAGCTGTAAGACCACGAAATTACAAAACGCCTCCCGGTTTACAAAGTACAACAACAAACAAAAATACACTGTCCGAAAAGACTTAATTAGGTTGCAGGAACCCATTTGCAACGATCCGCAATGGTTTAAAGAAGACTCCAGTTAGACGCAAAATAATAAACATTTACGTGTGGAAAATGCGCGGAAGCTTTCTTTCAATGGTTGTTTCTTCATCCTCACTTCCCTCGCTATCTCTTCTACGTACTTCTTTATCAAATGTGCGTGTCTTTCGTTTGTTACAGCCAAAGCAAAACACTGGGTACCTCGTCTGCTCATCTCCTATACTAACGCAAGAACCAAAGTGGGTCTCAAGTAGATGGCGGCGCTCGCTTCAAAATTCTTACGGCGAAGACACTGAGATGCGCAATGCAGTTGTATATATAGATCATCAAATGGCTAGTCTCACGTACGTTTCGACCCGTCAAAGACCTTTGGTTGGAGTCCTAACTGGCCAAGCAACTGCCTATATAGATACTAAATATAGATACTAATACTCAATACTAAATGTATAGATCAGTGGGTCAAACACACGCCCACGGCAGGGGATCCCTATGATCATCGGCAGACAGCCGTGAGGTCATTTTCCATCACCCTCTGGCGTATTAACGAAGGTGCTCTCAGATAATTATGCTACCCCTGAACAAACTGCATGTTCTTGGCAATTGCGACAGCAAACCGATATGGCCGCTTTCGTGAGTCTTTGGCCTGTATCTATGTGCAGGATTTATAATGAAAACTGCTTGTGTCGCGCGGCCGGCTGTTGACAAATCCTTTCTTGTGAGATACAAGCCTTTCTAGCCTGTCATTACATTGATCGAATTTTCATGCAAATTATGCGTGAGGTGCTTACAAATTATGCCATAAATGGCAATGCTGCACGTTATCCTCAAACCATGCCAAAAAAAGGTTTGTCAGTTACACTGACTCATCAATGTGGCGGGCATACCTCCAAACACTGTAATTTAAGTATTTAGTACACTATAAGGGGAGTTGCAAGAGGCGGTTGGATCACAGCGGAGACATGCTTTTACTGCAACCATGGTATTACATGTCATATTGATAATCTCGCATATCAACAGACAAAGAAAATCAGCATAAAATTTATCAAAGAATCTCTGAGAAAGAAATTTACGCCAGGTCCAAACTTACAATTTCTTCCGAAGCTCGGCCTCCTCCGCAATGACTGGGCAGTGTTGAGCGATTCGCAGAACCAGCACACGTTTACCTACTCTACCCGAAAACTTTTGTTTCTTCGAAGGGTATAGCGACAGCTCGTCCATTTCTTCATGGCTGTGCTCCTTCATCTTTACGGAGGCTCTCTGAATATCAAATAATTTTTCTGAGGGCAAACTATGGGCAGTGTCTACGACACTTTCAGCAGTAGCCAGAACTTGGACAAGGTGCTACTCACATAGCAACGCAATGGAGGAATGAAACTGTCTGCCAACTACCAAGACACTGCATTATGGGTCTTTGCATGTTTAAAATTCTGCATCTCTTGCGTAGATCAAGGAGGGCGATGGAATTTAACCTCTACCAGGCACGCGGAATTTAAAAATTGGAGGTTCGTGGCATGGCTGATCCGAAAATCGATACAAGCCGCCTCGAGGCTAAGCCTCAAACTATTCAAGATGCTTATGCCGTCCCAGCTAACTTCTTGGAAATAGACGTGTGTAACCCTCAAACTCACGGTGTAGGAAAGAAGCGATACTCAGATTATGAAGTTCGAATGAAGGTTGGTAATGAATTGTCTGAGAATTCCTCCATGAAATCTAACTAGCTGTTTTTAATGCGGCCGTTTTTTTCGCGGTTTGTAAATGCAAACGTAAGTAATGATACAGCCCGGCGACTATGACGAATTAATCTCGTTTGCGTTGCTGCGTTTGTTTTGGGGCGAGCTTGATAGGATCTATAAAATGGGATGTGTAGCTAATCAGTGCAGCAGTTTCTACTTCTGCCTAAATGTAACTTTTGCCTAATTTAATACAATCATACGTTTGTAGCTAGTCGTATTATCCTAAACCCTTAAGATCATACTGTCGCTAAAAGTCAACTATCATCTGAGCTAAATGCTACTCGGTTGAAGTGAAAGGTGTATTAAAAACTCCATCAACAATTCATTAACATTATTCTTGTCAAGCCCTTGTCTGATGTGTGATGTTCCATTGCAAAACAGGCCTGGATGCTCCACTGATATTCAACAATATGCCCAAAGTTACAAACACATAACTGATTCCCTGTTTTAATTGCCATTTTTCAATCTGCATCTGTTAAGTGATGTGCTTAGTGCCAAAAAACATCCATATTTCGTGGCCGGTCCACTCATTTTCTTGTGTACGTGCCTCTTTCAAAGAGCAAAGCATATATCAAGTTTAAGAACAAAGATTATCAAGATTATTGTGACTGCTTTTTTTCCCTAGAAATTGCCCGATTACATTTCTGTGCTTATACAATCTGTTAAAAATATGTAACCATTTTTTAAATTTTTAAATCTTGTATTCTGTTGCTAAAGCAAAGCTTTTGTCAATCAGCATTTAGTGTTTTCTTCGATAGGATAACACTAAACTGGTTTGAAAGGCCTCGTTACGTTAAACGCTATGTAAAGCAGCCAACGCAGTGCTGAACCCTGACTCTCCATCAATTATCCTGATTGGTGTTTTCAGATGCATATATATAGGTTCAATGAATGTAATAAGCCAATAATCATCTCTGAAGCACTGCAGCATTTATCTTGAGACACTATCAAATGCTTTTCATAGTTTAGAAGTCTTACTTGTATGTGGTCCCGAATAATTTATTATGCTTCAATTCAATTCAACTTTCATTTGATAAAAGTATGATAAAGGATGGATGTAGAATTAAAACCCAGGTCCTGAGGTAAAATCAGACCACTGTGATTCTGTGGAAACATGATTGCCACATTAAAGCAATTCTCATGTTTTTGTTTGCATGACTATAATGGCAAGGAACTATTTTGTCACTATTTTTTTTTTCCACCTATGTTATGTAAGTGGACACTAAATTACGTCAACCATAAATTTACGCACTTTTGATTTATAAAGTGGGAAGATGATATGTTACATTTCTCTAGAGGCTCTCAGATCTGGGCTTTTTGTTT
Organism: Craspedacusta sowerbii; assembly: GCA_003687565.2. Classification (NCBI taxonomy): domain Eukaryota; kingdom Metazoa; phylum Cnidaria; class Hydrozoa; order Limnomedusae; family Olindiidae; genus Craspedacusta; species Craspedacusta sowerbii. The sequence goes on from QQSS02203513.1 coordinate 20,302, forward strand.
AATTTAAACTCCATATACGCATATTTGCTAGCACCACAGGACTATTTGTGGACATTACAGTGTAAAATAGCTTTATTTGTTCTGACCTCTTTATTTTTTGGTCATGTGATACCATACCTTTCTGTGCTGATTTATTGCTTATTGGTTTAATTGCCTGTTTATTTGGAAATAAATTCTTCAAAAAGTCCATGCAATTGTGGCAATGCGATCAGCTGAAGTGTAACCTAGATTGCCGATTTTGTTAGCAAGTCTGGCGAGAATTCTAATTGGAAGTGAATTTTAATTTGAGGTTTTGATTTAGGTACATCGAATTCTTATATTTCATATTTTAGACGAACATTCCGATCTTTAAACTCAAGGAGTCTGCTGTTCGTCGGCGATACAGCGACTTTGAATGGCTGAGATCAGAATTGGAGCGTGATAGTAAAGTGAAGTGATGGATTTTTCTACGATGAGATTGACCAGCTTTCGTAGCTTGTTAAAATTCCCTTAAGCTTACGCAAACTAATGATCTGCTCTCTTGACTGGCTGGTTAATTTATGTTTTCTTTATCATTAGCTCTACACTTGGGTCCCTTATTAATTGAGACCATTGGATTGATTATCTTTACGTTGGCTTCAATGCTTGTACCTTATTTTTTTGGTACTTTTTGAGTGGGAGTCATTTTTGCTTACCTTTGCGTGTCTTAGACTTGCTTCTGCGGGTTTTCATGTAGATCGTTGTTCCTCCTCTTCCCGGCAAGGCTATTAAGAAGCAGCTACCCTTCCGACATGGTGATGGTAAGTTGTAATACTTGCCTATCTCATTAAGATTTGGCAATATTTTTCTGGTGGCTAAGAGGTGCACGCTATGTGGTTCTTGAATTTATGCAGCGTGAGTGTATGTTGATGTATGGTTAAATGCCGCAAGTGGTATATGATCTCTCGTCAAGCCTCTGTAAAGACGACCTTCTTCAAGGTAGGTGATATTTAACGTTTTGACCGCATATCTTTTGTCCTGCGTTACCACGGAGGCCCTCAAATGTATTTTAATCGAGAGGTATCGATCGAATTATATCAGTGATCTTTAGATTAATTTCGCCGTCCCCCGATTCCACGCGACTCGTTTCCTTTGAAATAGGGCACAGGTTTTGATAGGGCGATCATCGCCATACGGCTTTACCAGTTAGCATGCGACTTCAGCAGTACTGCTATTTTATGGTGCTATGGCCATGCTTCCGTGCTTGAAAAGCTTTGATATGATTACAAATGAAATAATTATTATATTGTTATCTACAGACGAGTTTTATTTTTTCCCCTTGCCTTAGATTAGTCGTAGCATCTAGTAAACTGCCATGTTTGTTTATTTAAGTTAATGCTCTGCCTGTACCTTAGTAAGGGTGTGGTGCGTAAGATTGACTGAAGGAAGATCCAAATCTCAGTTACTGTGGTTTTGGATTTAATTCAAGTTTTTTTATGACTGTTTTATTTTATTATGGATGCTTTTAGGATCATATTTGGTGTTATTAGGGATACCGAAAAGACTTGGCATAAAAAGCTTGTGCCCACTGATAGCTGGCAACTGCTGAATGCGCAATCGCTTTAGCCTACTTCGCATAGCTTTGCAAGGTTGTGGGTGTATTAATTTTCTGAAAGATTGATGTCCTTTGATCAAACAACGGTGTCACACGGTCCAGGAGGGCACGACGAGCTTCCTATTAAAGCGCAAGTTCTACATGCATCGATCTTTGACGGCGGTGATGGTTTTTCATTCCTCGTGCCACATGTGAAAGGCTATTTCTTGGCGGTATCCCTGGATGAGTTACTACAAGTAGTATTTTGCTACCGTAGAAGTTTCCTCCGCCGAAATCCTAAGTCGTGCTTGAATCGGATAAATTGTTCTTTTGGTTAGGCATTAGGAAGTTTTCTCTAGCGAAGAGTAGTGGATGCGGGTGGGCATGGAAATAGTCATTGTGCTTTGCGAAAGTCCCTTCGCTCTAACCCAGAAAAGCGTCGCTTCTAATAGCCTTTATGTTCTTGTGTCCTTGAGTAAGTTTCTATATGTTAAAACTATCTGTTACTCCAATTAGGTATATTTGATGACGGTTTTATTGAGGATCGCAGACAAGGACTGGAAGCGTTTATCAACAGGTAAGTCTTGCCTGCAGCTGGGCTGTGCCTTTTATGACCATCGCTTACTGCTGCAGAGTTGTTGTGTCTTTCTGCTTCAGGTGTTCTCTGCGTGTGTACGATCTCTTCGTGTGATCGAGCTGTAATAATTTTTTTTTTTTCAGAGTTGCTGGCCACCCTCTAGCACAGAACGAGCGCTGTTTGCATATGTTCTTGCAAGAACCTATAATCGATAAGAACTACGTACCTGGCAAAATTCGGAATATCTGACCAGGGTGTTGCATTGCCAAACTGGTCTCTGGGGAAGTTATTCGCTTAGTTTGAATTGATAGGGTACAAAGCCATCTTTCGTTGAGCGTCGGAAACCGAGAGGTTATTGGCATAGGTCATGTTGCTTTTACTGTACCAGTAGCACTCACATACCTCCAACGGGTAAGAATTTGGATTTGAAAATTGAGAGGCTTCTTATCACCTTTTTCATATGAGAGTGCAATTATGGCAGCTTTTTGATTTGTTGCTTAGTTGAATTATCGAAAATAGGAAATTTCTTGTAAAAAATATAGCCGAATATTGAAATTCTAGTAGTAATTTTGACATTTTATGTGCATTGTAGTATTGAAGCTTGACGAGTACTATCGGTACGAAATACGGATGGCTGGTCGAGTTTGTTTGCGCCCATCACAGTATGAGTCATGTCTTTTTGTAAAAGTACCATTTGATCCGTTTGTTTTTTACTTTCGATAATGGTCATGTATTCTTAAAGCTATGATATACTTTTCACGTAGGTATGGTACTTATTATGATATTTGTTTTGTGTTTGTGTGTGTTTGTGTGTGTGTGTGTGTGTGTGTGTGTGTGTGTGTGTGTGTGTGTGTTTGTGTGTGTCTGTGTGTTTTATTTTTGGTATCTGCTGCATTGATACTCATTCTTTAGTTTTTAAAGGTGACTCTCCAGCTGCAGTTAATTTTTGTATTTTGAATGTGCATGTAAAGGTTGCAGTTGTCTTTTCGTACTGGGTCTATTGATTGTTAAGAGAAAATTCAACTCAATTCGCTTTCTGTTGCCTTTGCGTATCTGTATCTTCTCGAATTCCGCAAATGGTCTACTATGGTTGCCAGTTATTATCGTACGTAGACGTTTGTTCGTTTATCTTTTAAATACATCGACGTATGTTATATGCATGTGTAATGTATGTAAAGCATGTGTAATGCGTATATCACATGTACTAAATGAAAATGTAAGATTTATGTGTATGTGTAACGACTGCCCGTCGCAAGCCCGCATAACGGCGGAGGAGGGTTTCTGTCGTCCTGTAGTGGCCTATAAAACCCCCGCTGAATCTTCATGGCCAAACCGACCATGGAGCACCAAAAACGGCCGTAGAGCGTTTGCGGCCTAACCGCCACTGTTGACATAAAGAAGGCGATGCATGAGAAGGATAACTCCGATTTTGCCGATTCTAAGGCGGGCCTGACTAGGCTCGCGCGGTCTTTTCAGGCATACCTGTACACTCCTCCGGAACGTTACTCCGGAACGTTACTCCGGAACGTTACTGCGGAACTTTACTCCGGAAGACAACCACAGCTGCTGCTGGTCGCTGTCCACGCTGCAAGAGCGGTTCTGTTCTTCCACGGAAAACAGTTCCCATCAGCATGCTGCGACGCCATGCCAGCTCACGCGTCTCTGTCTCCGCACTTGTGAATGATGGCCTGGTTGGAGGAGAGTGGGATATGTCTCACAAATAGAGTCCGACCGAAAGTGAACTTTTACTTCCGGGCAAAAACGGAACCACAACGAAAGTTCATAAATGCCTTTCGGACGACTTTTGCGCATGCCGTAAAAGTTTATGACTGTCCATGACACTGCTGCATTACTTAACAAATGAAACCAAGGAAGCGAATACTATTGTTCAGGAACAAGAGATTTTCGAAATCCTCGCCTAGCAGATACCTGCGTCGATCCGCATACAACTGTCCTGCAGCATTAAACAACTGTTCACTAGGGGGTCATCCATAAAAGACGTCCACAAATTTTTGGCTAATTCTTACCCCCCCCTCTCCCCTTGTTCACTTTGGTCCACTTTTGACTGGCCCCCTACCCCCTGCCCTGTTGTGGACGTCCACAAGTGGCAAAACCGTTTTATCCTTAAAAAATTACTGACCTCATATGTCATTTTACGAT